>JANZLX010000212.1:12300875-12316052 GCA_025531955.1 Erythroxylum orinocense
GCAACCCTACAAATTAAAACTAAAAGGTGATTTAGCATATAAAAGTTATGATATTAATGTTATAGGTTAATTATAATATTCAATTACCTGAAAATATTTCCATCTCTTATCTTGACAATCTTGAGTAATAGGCTCCGAATTCTTTACTACGGAGAAAAAGTAGGCATATTATCCTACTCTTTTTACGGAGAAAAAGTAGGCTTATAAATATACACACTTTACTGTGTATCAATCTTTAAGAAAATACAAAAACATTTTCTTCCGGTGTCTAAGTTTTTACATGGTATCTATTGCCTTTTTCTCAAATTCAATTTGATTGCTTAATGGAACTCAAATCATCTGAAAGAGTAAATCGGTAACTTTTCATTTGCCTTTTCACAATAATATTATTGATGTTACATGATGGTCTACGTGGATGAAACTGGAAACGTATCTCTAGTGTTCCTCAATTAATCTCATGTATTTCTGGTATGCATCTTAGTGTCTGTTTGGTTCAGCTTTTGGAAGTCTCAAAAGCACTTTTTCACACTGCAGAAGTCATTTTAAGGAAAAAATGGTTGTTTGGCTGAAAAATTAAAAAGTACTTTTGGAGTAGAAACAGTTTTTTTAAAAGCCAGAATACAACTTTTTGAAAAGCTAAAATTTGAAGCTTTTCGGAAAAGCCAAAAAAACCAGCTTTTTCGGGAAGCTGTTTTTAACGTTTAAAATTTGCGTAAACAATTTACGTAAAGAACGTCTGCTGACTCTTTGTTTCTTCTTTGTTCTCCTCCTCACGTATCCCTCTCCTCTTCAGGTTGGTGTCCTGTCGATTAAGGGTTATTATTGCATTGATCGACCTCGCAATGAAGTTAGCTGGCTTGAAATCTATCGAAAACGCCCATGACGAGTCTGTGTGGGCGGCCACGTGGGTTCCGGCCACCGAGTCCCGCCCGGCTCTCCTCCTCACCGGTTCACTTGATGAGACCGTGAAGCTCTGGAAATCTGACGAACTTAACCTTGAACGGGCCAACACTGGCCATTCCCTCGGCGTTGTGTCCGTGGCAGCCCATCCCTCCGGCATTATAGCGGCGTCTGCTTCTCTCGATAGCTTCGTTCGGGTCTTTGATGTCGATACTAATGCTATCATTGCCACTCTCGAAGCTCCCCCATCTGAAGTTTGGCAGATGCAGTTCGATCCCAAGGTAATTGTCTTTTTTTTTTAATTTCTTAGTCGGTGTTGCGAAATTTGGGATGGTAGTTCTGATCTGGGTTTGTGTTTCAACTTTTGAATTGGATTCAAGAATCAAACCAACTGCTATATGAAATGAATGTCCAAAGTTACAATCTTTATGGTTCGGTGATTAGAAATTGCCCGTCGTATCTTGGGATTTCTGTTCTAAAGGCGTGGGGGTTGCTTTGAGTTATGGGGAGACGTGACCTTTGCTGTATTGATTAAGAATTGGGTGAGGAGGAACCTGAAGCCCTAAAATCAGAGTGCCGAATCCTTTCGTGCCCGACTTCCCCAAGTCTTCACCTAAGCACTGGGTAAGTTAGAGCCGATTTAAAAAGTTAAGGCGTCATGTGAGTTTTTGTCTTTGTTAAGGGCTCAATTGTGATGTAGAGTGTACATAGCCAAAATCTTTCTTGATTCGGGTAATAAAGTGATCAATTTGGTTCGTCTCTTTTCCACCAAAAATCATATGCATTGATATTAGAGAGTTTAATTTTTTCCATTTGTAATTGTCAATTGAATGATTGATCACTTCATGACATGTCTGGTGGATCTGCAAATTTTTCTCTCTAAATGTGCTCTACCATTTTCAAGAAGTTGATGAGCAGTGGACCTCTTGATGATGAATGTAGTTCTTGCATTTTTATAGATCCAGCAGCATTCTTCTTTCTTCCATATTTTAGACAACTGCTTGCCTTGTTTTAAGTATGCTCCTCTTTTCTCTGGGTTGGCAATAATTTTAAGACAGGATTTGATTAACTAACTGTTGTTCCTGCAGGGTACTACTCTTGCAGTTGCTGGTGGGGGAAGTGCATCAGTGAAGCTTTGGGACACAGCCACGTGGAAATTGATGGCCACCTTATCAGTTCCTTGTCCAGAAGTACCAAAGCCTTCTGATAAGAATAGCAGCAAGAAGTTTGTCCTATCAGTTGCATGGAGTCATGATGGGAAACGAATTGCTTGTGGCTCAATGGATGGCACTATTTCTGTTTTTGATGTAGCTCGAGCCAAGTTTCTACACCATCTGCAAGGCCATTTCATGCCTGTGCGTTCTCTGGTGTATTCTCCAATTGATTCACGGGTGCTCTTTTCTGCTTCTGATGATTGTCATGTACACATGTATGATGCTGAGGGCAAAAGTTTGGTTACCGCAATGTCAGGGCATGCAAGCTGGGTATTAAGTGTTGATGCAAGCCCTGATGGAGCTGCCATTGCAACAGGTTCAAGTGATAGAACTGTTAAGCTATGGGATCTTAGTATGCGGGCTGCTGTTCAAACAATGACTAACCATGCTGACCAAGTTTGGGGAGTGGCTTTTCGGCCACCAGGAGGGACTGGCATCCGTGCTGGTAGGCTTGCTAGCGTATCAGATGACAAGAGTGTATCGCTTTATGATTATTCCTGAGGTATAACAATGTTTTGTGAAATCCTCTAATGTGTCAGCGTGTCACTTTGTGCTTATTGGATTAATAACTGGTTAAAGTTATTTATCTTGCTGGTTATACAAATTTGTGACGATTGAGGACTAACACTCTTCTGCACAACCTGATCTTTACGATTTTGTTTAAATTGTGAACAAAAGTTGCAGATAGAACATTCAATCATTATCAATACTGAATTAGCCAATCGGTTCTGATCACTATTGTATGATCGAACCCATCATTTGTTGAATAGGAAAACTAGCTACCTTGATCGCTGAAGTCCATGTCGAGACGTTTAAATCATTAGTTTAACATGCTACTAAGAAGCCAGTACTTGGGCAGACGTCTCCATTCTCGAACAACAGATACTACTGCCAACCATTGAGCTATAATAAACATTTAGAGATTTGCCAGTCAACAACAGTCCACAACACCAATTGATAGAAGGGAGTTTCACCATAAAGCAAACGCTTAGATGGATCTTTATAGAGGCGCAATTGAGCTTAATTTTGATCGGTCCCGTGGGTTTGGGTAGTTATAAGCTTAACAAAAGCAGACAAAGCGATACGACCATTCCATTGTAAAAGCCAGCGGCATTGTGTTCATATTGATTAGTGCACGTGCTTTTTACTCATTTTGATAATAGTGGTGCTTTAATGAATGATTTCTCGCAAAATGAGTAAGAATTAAAATAGAAGGGAAAAAAAAAAGAAAAAGCTGCGCACATGTTTTGGGTCGTCAGTTGCGAATTTGGTGATCGTTATTCAGGGGGATCAAATCTTCTGTTTCCGTTTCTATGTGCCACCTTATCTCTTCTCCGTCTTATCCATCTATTAAATGACACATGGAATTGTTAGGATAAATACATTTTCACATGATGCAATCTTCATTCAATTGTATTATAATACAATATAATGCATTGATAAAAAAAAGGATAATGCTGATAAGTTTAAAGTGTGAACTTAACAGTTAATAAAATTTATATGAGATAATAATCAATTTTTTAGATAATTTGAGCAGTAAAAATTGAATTTTCTGATCAATTTCTTTAAATAATCTGTGCGAACAAAAATAAAAATATCTTACAAGAGTTATTTTTTAGATAATATTTGTAAACAAAAATAAATATTTTTTTACAAGAGTCATTTATTTATGTGTTAGATTTTTCCTACAATTGATATTAGAGCATTTAATTATGCATCTTAATCAAGACTATTCTCCTGATAAATTGAAAGTGTATTTGTGAACTTGAGTTTGTCTTGAAATAATTTTGTTTAATAGTTTGAATTTTGTTTGATGAACTTTGATAATGACAACATTTAACACAAATAGATAAATATTAATTATTTTGATTGTGCGAATGCGAATGCAAAACAATATAATCTATATTTTGAATTTAAATGATATTCTATTTCTTTTGTTTTCGCTTGAAATCATATGAACATTAGATAAGTCAGTATTTTTATTTACAACTAATGTTGTACAAATTTTATCTCAAAATATCTATAAAATATCAAACCATATTATAATGGACAATAAAATATAGACATGCATAATACAAACTAGTGGAAACATAATAGTCGTCACATAAACTCGAACCAATTGAAGACTGAGTTGTGCCTAAAGAAAATCCAGAAAACAAAGGAAAACATCAAGAATTGCTTGACACCCGTAAACACTTCAATCATTATTCAAAACAAAAAAGGAAACAATGTAAAATATAAAACCTAAGCCATATCTTCGTGACTAGGCCTTTAAATCTCTAATGGCATCATCTTCTCTGATAGTGTCACGTGTGGCAGAGGTCTAGTGACCAGTGGTGTGGGTATTGTACCATACTAGACAGTACGCCGTACAATTCTCATTAGTTGATACCGACTGATACCAAAATATCGACAATTTTTTAGGGTTGAATGTAATACCAAAATATCGACAATTTTTTAGGGTTGAATGTAATTTTTTTAAAAAAATTGGACTAAAATGTAAATTAAAAAAATTAAACATTTTAACCTACATGTAACTTGAACCACCACATACGCAACTATCTTTGATTTGCTTCTATTCTCACCACCCACCCCAATTGCCTGTCGTATCGCCACATTTGCACAATCGCCTCACAATCCTGCCTTTGCCAATGTCTCCTGTTTAAGCCTCAAAGATGTAATTGCAAAATGCAAATAAGCCATTCTGATTCAACCTTGAATAATTGAAAATTTGAAATGTGTGCAATGTAGTGTGTTAACTACTGATTTGTGATGTGTTGTGTGACTTAAATGTTAAATGTTGAGTTAATTCATAATTGAGTAGTTGTTGTGTGTGTGATAGTGTGAGTGACTTATAGTTGTGAATTGTGACTTTTGGGTTTGAAAATTGCATTTTGAAAATTAAGGATAGCAGATAGATGTGCTTATTTTATCTGAATTTTGGATTTGAGGAATGAAATTGAAGATTTTATATAGAATTATAGTATTTGGAATTTGAAATTTTGGATGTATTTTGTCATTTGTGTTGTTTAGATTCGGGAAATTGAGGATTCAATCATTTAATCCAAAATTGAAGTTTGTGTTATTGTTTGAAATTTGAGACATATTGAAATAAATGTTAGTCTTTATTATAAATCATGTTATATATTATAAATTGATTTCTTAATATACAAAATGAGTTAGTTAATTTAGGTTGAATTATATGATTACACGAATTAAGTTAAAGATGTGAGTTTATGTTTGAATCATATAATCACACAAAATGGGTTATATTTATATCTTATGATTGAATTATGTGGTTATATAAATTGAGTTATAAATATGAAATTAGTTTATGTTTAAATTATGTAATCACACTAAATGAGTTATAATTGTGAGCTATGCTTGAATTATGTAATAATACAAAATGGTTATAATAGTGACTTTATGGTATAATTATGTAATTACACAAAATAAGTTATAATTGTGATTTGTGACTTTATGATTGAATTATGTAATCACACAAAATGGATTATAGTTGTGAAAATGTAGCAATCAATGCAAATATTTGAAGTTTGGGTTAAGAAACATGACAATTTCTTGGATTAAATGTCTTAATCATCAATTTTTCTTAAGGGATCATTTTTATAAGTTTATGAGGGTCAATTGCATGTATATGTCATGATTGTTAAGAAACTGTTGTTGCTATATTTCTTCCTATTATTATACACAACTTGATTTTGATATGAAGTTATTAAGTTAATTTTAATATATGTCTTCATTTATTTTTACAGATAAATGGACGATGTTTAAGTATACCTGATAATTTAGTCGCTTTAGGTATAGGAAGATTTGATGATCCAATTTGGGCTCATGTTAGATTAGTTATTGGAATGAAGAACCACATTATTTTTTTGTATTGTAATAAGCAATTGAAAGTCACGGGAATCGCTAGATTAAAGAAGCATTTAGTTGGGATCAATGCTCCTACTTTGTAAGAAAGAGAACTATGATGTCAAATGAAAAATGAACACTTTATTTGAAGAGTATCAACATGAGAAATATAAAAGGCAAATATTAAACTATGAAATTGATAGTAAAAGCTCTTTTATTAGTATTTAGGATGATAGTGGGAATGTTAAAGGTGGTCCCACCTAACAAGAAGAAAATGTTGCGGCTGATGTTAGGAAAAGAAGAAAACAGGTGTCTAATTTGTTTGTAACATAAACAACTCTTAGAGCTCAACCTTCAATCCGTAATGTTTTACAATCTAGAGAAATGATTCATAATATGGACATGACAATGGCTAGATGGTGGTACAATTCAAGTATAACATTTAATGCTTCCTATTATTATTATTATTAAGCTATGGTGGATGTTATGACCTCTTACGGTCCAGGATACAAAACTCCTTTAATTGATGACTACAGAAGTAAGCTTTTAAGTAGCTCTGTTTATGAAATAAAAAGTTATTTGGATAAAAAAAAGAATGACTTAGGCTACGTATGAGTGTTCAATCATGTGTGATGTCTGGATAAATAGAAGACATGAGGCTATTATTAATTTTTTGGTTTATTTTATAAAGGAGAACTTTTATTGAAATATATTGATTCATCTGACCTTATTAGGAATGCTGATACTCTACTTCAAATATTTGATGATGTTGTAAATGAAGTTGGGCTAAAAAATATTGTTGAGTTCATTACCAATAATGATTCCGCTTATAAAGCAGTTGGAAGAAGATTGCAAAGAAAATATTATTCTTTTTATCAGACTTATTGTGTTGTACATTACATTGATTTGATGTTGGAAAATATAAGAGATGCTAGGTATTTTCCTTCTATTGATGAGACTGTGCAGAAAGCAAAAAAGGTGACCAAGTTCATCTACAATCGTGCATGAGTCTTGAATTTAATGAGAAAGGATTTCACTAATGGTAGGAATTTGTGTCATCTTGCTATTACATGATTTGTAAATAATTTCTTATCACTTTAGTGTTTTATTCTGATGAAGAAAGAGTTGA
Source organism: Erythroxylum orinocense (assembly GCA_025531955.1). Lineage (NCBI taxonomy): Eukaryota > Viridiplantae > Streptophyta > Magnoliopsida > Malpighiales > Erythroxylaceae > Erythroxylum > Erythroxylum orinocense. The sequence continues at coordinate 12,307,992 of JANZLX010000212.1, forward strand.
CACAAATGTTTGCAAATGATAAGTGAGTTGCATCTCAACATGCTAGGTCTAATGTTGGATTGGATGTCTCTAGAATTATACTTGAATATAATGAATTTTGGTCCCAATTTCAATTTGTCATATGAGCTTATGAGCCTTTGGTGAGGGTACTTTGTCTAGATGATAGTGATGAGAAGGCAACAATGAGTTATTTTTATGATGCTATGGAAAGGGAGAAGGAAGCAATCAAGGTCAATCGGAAAAATTAAGCCTTCTTTATACACACCTTATCTTACAATCCCCAATGAGAAATGGGAAAGACGACTTTAATCTTTATTGTTTACAGTTGGGGAATTTTCGAATCCTAGTATCTATTTTAGACCAAGTTTTACAAAGAATGATGAAGTTAATAAGGATGCCTAAGAGATGATGTAAGATCTCTTCAACTTATAAATGGAGAATTGTAAGGGTGCTTCTAGTGATTTTAGGATACCGATTGCTATTCATCAAAGAGACAAACTTAATCCGAGTATATATTTTTCACACTTATTACTTGCTAAAAATTAATCATCACTTTATTTTGTTTGTAGTGTTGTTTTAGTTGTCTTACAATTGCTTCGTGGGACCAATTCAAAAGTGGTGTTTCAAACTTGCAAAGGTTTATAATTCGAATTCTAAGTCAATATGTAAGTGCAACGAGGTATAAAAGGAATTGGAGCACATTTGAGTTTAATCATTCCAAGAAAAGGAATAGATTGGAGCATAAAAGATTAAACAACTTGGTTTTTGTTCGATACAATTTAAAGCTTCGGGAAAGGTATGTTATTATCATTATTAAGTTGGATATAATTTCTTATAATTTCTTAATAATTTAATTTTATTGTTTACTAAGACTTTTAATAGAACAAGTAGTTCTGTATATCTAATGTGCCTTAGTCATATCGATCTTTTAGCATATTATGTTTATCAGGAATTGAGTTTGATAGATAAAAGTGACTTGGAAGATAATATTGGATAAGAAAGTATTGACATGCCATTTGATATAATGAATATGAATGATGGTGATGATGAGACTTCTCTCAATGATGAAGATTTTGTATCAAACGAGAATTGAAGTCAATGCAATTAAAGCACGTATTCGATTAAATGAAGTTCTAGGTTTCTATTTCTCCTTTTCTTTTAATTTCACTTATACTTGATGTATATGTTAAATTCTATATATGTAATATAAATATTTTTGTTTTAGGTTTCACTTTTAGTTGGTTATTTTCTCGATACAAATTCTTGTTGTAAATTGCAATAGTTAGAGAGTCATGAATATTTATTATTCTTTTGATTTGATATTTTGATGTAGTTATTATTTATTTTATGATGAAATTGTAACATTTTAAATACTCTATATTGTCCTTAAATTTATGTCTGCATGATTATTAAATGATCTTTTTTATATTAATTGTGATTATTATTTATATGTAAAATATGTGAAAAGTAATATTAAAAAATAAATAGATTATTTTTATTTTAAATTTCTATTATTATGATTTTGGAGACTTGATTGATGTAAAATTATAAATTATACAGTACAATATATTGAAGGACTATTTTGTAATTTTAACAAAATTTTAAAATTATTTTTATAGATTTTAAAATTACCCAAAATGTACCTAATATTGACTGATACTATTACAGTACCGTAACCAAATTCATTACAGATATTGGTATGATATTCATAACTTTGCTAGTGATGCTGATTTGGGAGCAATTTCTACTGACGAGCTAAGCACCATTGAGTAACGGGGAAGAGGGTGGGTGGCGTTACAGGCTTTCCACCTTTATTGCTACTACTTCCACTAGTGAGTAGCATTATAGGTTCTCCCCTTTTACCGCTATTCTTCAAAGAGTCTGTCCTCTGCCTTAAAGCAATATTAAAGAAGATTAGGAAGAGGACAACGAAAAAGAAAGAAGTGAAGAGAAAGAACTAGAAATTGAAGCAGAGAAAGTTCTATTACTAGAAAGGAAGTGTCACTGCTGATGTTATCGATACCAAGACTTTCATAAGGAAACATTGCCTCTGCTAGTTGTAACAGATGACTAATATAAACAAAAAGTGTATGGGGTACACACTTACGCTTATATAGGGATGGGCTAAAAATAAATCATTTAAATAGGCCAAATAAAAGCACCTTTTGGCCAAGTCCTATAATGTCTTGGGTTGTAAAATAATAATAGATTCTTGGATTAAAATATTTTCTAAAAGGACTTATAAAGATACACACGTACACATACACACACATATTATTTTAAATTAGTTATTGCTTGTAATAATTATGAGTTTATCGAAGAAATCAATTATTGTTTCATCTGAATTTGAGAAGAAATGCATAGGTGGAGTTACATATTACGAGATCATTCAAAAAGATTATTATTACTTTCTTAAGCTACCTACATTGAAAAGATTTTAGAACAATTTGTATGTAAGATTACAAACTAATAAATAATCCTATTGCTAAAGGAAAAGGTCTCGATAAGAAGTTTTGCCTATTTACACCATAAAAAAGGGAGCAAATGAAAAAGGGTTCCTATTCTAATGTAGTTGAAAGTCTGATGTATGCCATAATGTGCATAGATATTTGTTATGTTATTGGAATTATGAACAAATCTCGGTTAAATCTAGAACAAGCACATTAGAAAGCAACAAAGAGAATATTAAACTATCTAAAAGATACTGTTGATAATGCATTGTGTTATTAAGGCCACTATTTACGTATATAAGGGTATACAGATGTGGATCAAAGAGGAGATTTATATGAGAAAAAATCTACCTCTGGATTTAGTTTCTTACGTAACAATGATGTGGTATCATGGAAAAGTAAGAAAAAAGATCATGTATTGTTTTATCTATAATAGAAAATAAATTTATAGCATTTTCATTAGTAGTACAAGAAGCCATGTAACTTTGACATTTCTTAGTTAGTTTAGGGGTCACTCAAAGTGAGACTAATTTGGTAACAGTCAATTATGGTAGTCAAATAGCAATCATTTATACTAAAGACCCTAAATTTCATTGTAAAACCAAGAATGTAGACACCAAGTACAATTATGTGAAGGATATAGTTACATAAGAAAAATTGAACATGAAGTATATATCTTGATGAGATATGGTGGTAGACCCAATAACAAAATCAATTTTTTATGATACATACATTTGGACATGTGAAGTCACTAGGATTATGAAGATATTGAAATGTAATTGATTAAAATTTCGAAATGTATGTTAATTCGATGTATTATCATGTATAAATGCATATATGAGTTGACATTGTTTATTAACTAATAATCATTACTTAATACTTTATTCTAAGATATGTATACTTTTTATAACATATTTTTCATATGAATCAAATAGTAAGTCGAACGGATAACAGATTAACATTCTTGCATAGGCAAATGACTCTAATATTTATGATAAATGGAGATAAGGCAAGTTTTCGTTTTATTATTAAGGTGAAATTTGAGAGCTAAAATAAGAAACTTAAACTACAGAGGTTAACTTAGATGATAAGTAAAAAGGAAATGGGTTTGAAGTGATTATATGGTTTTTGTATTTTACTAGATGAGAGTTCAGAAAGATAAAAGTTTAGAGTAGACAAGTGAACTCATGTTATACATTAAATATATATAAATCAACATCTATATGGTATTGTATTTAAAAAAGACATACTCCAAATTAATAGGAGTCAATATGTAGAACATGACTCTTACTATATGTGCAAAAACAACCATAAAAGGGATTAATGTAAGTCATAAGATCTCAACTTACATTGAGTGAGACCCTAGATGTTAAGTGAACCTCATAATATAGCTTTAAGACTTTTTGTCTAATTATTAAGAATTAATTTAAGATTTGCTATTTCATAATGTTACCAAAAGATTCTGATTGAAATAAACTTATGAGGAAATTTTAGGAAAACAAATTAAATTCAATTGAAGAGAATTTAGATTAAGAAAGTCATTCTGAATGGTAACTTGAATAAGCAAAAAATTTATATTTAATGGAGGCCACCTAAGAGAATTGAATACATTTTTGATACAATAAAATAAATAAGATCAAATGAGATGAGATTAAAATGTGAGATGTGATCTAAGGTATAAAATATAATATCTACTTAAGGATCAATTCACTAATAGAGACATTTTATATTCCTAATAGATTTATGACCACAGGCTCTCGTTGTATGCTAATTGCATCAGATATTGGACAAGTATGAGAATATATAGAAATCTTATTAACTAAACTCATTATGTGTGAGCAAGAGAGGATAATGGAAGGACACACCTAATGAGTTTAATGTGTTACCTTTTAATTGATAACTTTTAAAGAATAGTGAATTAAAATTGACATTATCTATAACTAAGAGATAGTGATCAATTGAAAGATATGACAATAATCGTGTGAACAATGCAAATACGAGATAATAAATGTGAGCAAACATAAAGGTTTCTTAGGAGAGTTCTTTAAACAATGGAATACAATCAAATCCAATTAAGTGGTTTGATTAATGATGCATATAATTTGAAAGATCTTTTATTTATTTATGATTTAGATTTTCCCTACAAGTATCTTATACAACAATTCAATAATGACAAAAAATACAAATTGTGAACAAAGTTAATAAATAAAAGATTTGACAATAGCTCTTATTTAAAATAATTAATTAACTATAACATTCATGTTATTTTTTAAATTTATGCCACTCATGGTACCTGTAATTTTTCTTATGAACGTTTGTGTGTAGCTTTCGATGTCACAGGATAGTTAATCAAATAACTCAAATTAATTATTGGTAAATTGATTAAGTAGTAATTAAAATTATGATACGAGAGTATGGAATGGTTAACAAATTGATACATAATTTTGCTTATAAGACCTTCAAATTTCAAACTATTATTCTTTGAATATTACAAACATATTGTAATATCGTTTCTTTAGTTTTAATAATGTTTTCCACAATATAAATCCCACGATTTGATACAAATTTTTAAAATTGTTTTCATTAAATTTAATTTAAAATAAAGGGATAACTAATCATATAGTGCCCAACCTTTTAAGATTTTTCAATTCAATGTCCAAGCTTTCAAAACCTTAACAGTTCAGTTCAAAATGTTAGTTTTGTTAGTAATTTACTGATTTGGCTAACGAATTTTTTGTTTTTATGATAGTAGGTGTCCACCTGAATAAAACTTTCTATACTCCATTTAACCATGACCATTATTTTTCTAAGTGGACATCTACATGTTATAAACAACAAAAATTTCGTTTGTCAAAATAATAAATTATTAATGAAACTATTATTTTGAATTGATTTGATAAGATTTTAAAAGGTTGATAACTAAATTAAAAAATTAAAAATTTAAACACTGAATAAAAAACACCTCAAAAATTTGGATATTTTAAAATTAGTTATCCCTTAAATAAAAGCGTGTGTTTTGATTCTAAAAAATAGAATCCATTAAATGAGTTTTTATTTACATTTTGAAGTTATAGGATGATTCAGATTATAGTGGACATTTTCTTGCTGCCAGATGAAGTTCCAATTTTGGAGTGAAAATGATCATAATATTCAAATTATATGTGAAAAATAAAATGAACCTAATTGAAAAAAGTAAAATATCACAGTTGTATGGACATAATATTAATCTCTAAAAACAAATAACATACCAACCTGAAGCCAACGACAATAGTCAACCAATAGTGTATCTTTCAGTTAGACCTATGGCTCAAATCAAAAGTAACCTTTGACTACGTGCAGTTGTAGGAATGTTGTCACGTGATATAGGCAATAAATATGTTACTTGCGTCTATTTCTAAAATTTCAATACCTGCAATTACACTTGAATTAGATATCGTAACTAACTATAACTGTCTTCACATTTTTTAATTGTGTTTACATTATTTGTAACAATAACATATAATTATCCTAATAACTGTACCAATTGAAATGTTTGTGTGTCTGACGTGTGATCTGTGGGCATGTCTATGTACGTCTGGCGAGTGACCTGTACGCGTCATTAAGGTTCATGATCGTCTATGTTTGTCGGGCGCATGATCTGCATATGTCTCACAAATTCAATTTTATGTGAGGCCTAGTGCGTGTTTACACCCATCATCCAATAGCATGCTCAGTGCTGACATCAATAACTAACATCAGCACTTTACATGACAAAAAACTCAAATTTTCTAAAATTTAAAAAATGTGTCCACAAGTTATTTTGGGTCAAGTTTCGAGGTTGGTGAATTTTTTAAAGTGGGTTTTTTTTGTATTTATTACAATGGCGATAAATAAGGTTTAACTACAAAAAAATCAAATAAGGTTATCAAAGCTATGAATAAGTAATTTTTCATGCGTTTGACTTGAAATAATAGAGAAACATGAGGTTTTGGCATCTCTTATAGTGCATTTATTGTTCGTTATCACATGATTATCACTTTGAATGAGATTTTCTTTATGATAAATTTTATTGATAATGTTTTCAGCAATAATATATGACAATGAGATTATGCATAAGGATTTCACATTTATGAGTGGTAAGTTGTCACATATTTTATGTCATATAGATGAATGTGAGGATAATATATATATATGTATCCATTGTGTTTATAGAATAATTTAAGTATAATTAAATGCAGTCACCATACTGGCCTTTCAAGTTAGTACTTGGACTATTTTGTTTGCATGTTGGGTAATATCTCTAGTCTTGTGTTTGGTTATTCTGTCTACATGTGTTAACCTTATATTAGATGTTGAGATATGCATCAAGGCATTTAGTGGAGTACAACCATTACTTAAGTGTGTATTCACCTATAGGTGGTATAATCATAAAGGTTGATGATGTGTACTCTGATTGCTTTTAAGTGGAGGTCTTATTTGCATGTATTATATATTCAACCACAAGTGTTTCATGATATATGTGATAAGATACTCAATACATATACTATTTTATGACTTTTGAGTATCATTGTTGTCCTATATTTATTCTAATAATTCATATTATTCAATGTTGCAATCACCTTTTCTTTAAACGATAACAGTGTCACCATTGAAACTCTTACTATTTTTAACTTCAAGCAATGGAAGCAAGATGTACAGTTTGTATTGGAAATGGCAACTGTCAATATGACCATAATCAAGGAAAGACCACTATCACCTATATCCATTAATTCAAAGGATGAGAAAGTAGTATGTTCAGCTTAAGAAAGGTCAAACAAGATGTGTTGTTTGACTATAAAGAGATCCATTATAGACCGTTCACTGAGTTGAATTCTAGAGACAAACATATAAAGAGATTTCCTCGATAATGTCTTACAGAGCCATAAGGTATCCCCTAATGTTGAAATATATGCCTTATTAAAGGAATTGTACTTTATGAGATATAATGGGGTAGGGGGAGTAAGGGAATACATAATTAGGATGATCCATCTCTAAACCAAGCTAAAGGCATTACGCATTTATATTCCTAATGCTTGTATTGTATATTAAGCTCTATATACTCTTACATCAGAGCTTGGTATTTTGGCTACCACATACAATTCATAAGATGAAGCTTGGGACATAAATCAATTGATTACTCTTTGTGTTTGCTAAAGAAGAGAAGCTAAAGAATACAGCTCATAGAACCTTAATAGCAACCAAGGAAAAGGAAAAGGTGAAGAAAGTTTAAAAGCAAGAAATATAAACTTCCTTCACCTAAATATATAGGTCAACCCAACATAAATTGGGGTCCAGTTAGTATGAGGATGCGATGTTTCTTTTGTAAAAAGAAGGGACATAGGAAGTTGGAAGGCCAAAAATAGAAAGCCTGGAAAGAAAGACATGAACTATCAAGTAACTCATCGGCCTATATAATGTTGCTATAGCTACATCAAGTGCTTGATGGCTAGATAGTGTTGAAGTAAATCACACATTAGTATGGACTTTATATTCGATATACAAAACGCACAAAAAGAGGGGTTGAATTGTGTATTTCTTTTTAATATAATCCCCTTTTTGAAAACTTCTTTTGAAAACTTGCTTTTTCAGAACT
>JANZLX010000212.1:12316152-12326296 GCA_025531955.1 Erythroxylum orinocense
GGGGTTGAATTGTGTATTTCTTTTTAATATAATCCCCTTTTTGAAAACTTCTTTTGAAAACTTGCTTTTTCAGAACTATTGAATAAACATATCACACAGTATTGCAATTCGCTTCTAAATACTTGTACAAAACAATAAGAGTAAAAGTTAAGAGTTGAGAGTTAGAATTGACACAACAGATTTATACTGGTTCACCCCAAACCGTGGGCTACGTCCAGTCCTCAGAATCCTTAATGAGATTTCACTATACTTGTAAAAAATACAAGTATTCTTGTCTCCAGAGCCTCTTCAGGTCTCTTATAACAAGTATTCTTTTCTCAATTAGCCTCTTCAAGCTATCAGCTTCTCTTCTTTCTACTAAAAGATGTTTCGAGCTTTGTTACAGACAATAGTAGCTCTCAATGTTTAGCACAATGAATAATATTTCTTGCTTCAGAATCTCTAGCTCTTGTTAAAAATGCTAAGCTTGTAGTCTTCGAGTCCAACTCGTATTTATAGTCTTCATCTTCAACTGCTTCTTAATAACCGCTTCTTTCTTCTTATTTCTTTATCTTTGAAGAAATAGTTTTTCAGTTGAGTTCTGTAACTAACTTCAAATGATTAACCGTCCGATGCAATATCGGGTCTTCCGTCTAATGTTTTCTTCTTTTGTCTAATGTCTGCTTACGTCTGACGTTTCTTCCATCTGATGTTGTCTTCCGTCTGACGTTTGCTTTCGTCTAATATTTTCTTCCGTCTAATGTTTTCTTTCGTCTGATGTTTTCTTCAGTCTGACATTTGCTTCCGTCTGATGTTTTCTTCCGTCTAACGTTTGCTTCCATTTGATGTTTTCTTCCGTCTGATGTTTGCTTCTGTCTTATGTTTTCTTCCGTCTGACGTTTGCTTCCGCCTTATGTTTTCTTCTGTCTGACGTTTGCTTCCGCCTTATGTTTTCTTCTGTCTGACATTTCTTCCGTCTAATGTTTTCTTCTATTTGACGTTTCTTCCTTCTTATGTTTTCTTTCGTTTGATGTTTTCTTCCATCTGACGTTTCTTCCTTTCGTCTGACTAAGATAGTTTAACAATTTCTAACATTATTATTATTTGATTTTCATCAAAATTATTATATGTAAATTCATTTTGACTTAACAAGTGGAGCTTCTAATCACGTTGCTTCCATAAATAGGGATTTACGATAAAGAGAATGTCAAATAAAAAATAGGAAAAATGATGGTAGGAAATAATGAAAAAGTAGATGTAGTCTCTATAGGGATGTATTTTTGAACTTAGATACAGGGTTCAAACTTATTTTGTGTGACATATTTTTTATACCATTTTAAAATGAAATTTGATCTTTGTGTCTATTTTGGATAAAATAGGTTACAAGTTTTTTATTTGGAAAGTTAGTTGTAAAATTATCTTTCAATGCAAAACATATTGGTATGGCTTTCTTATCATATGGTTTATATAGAATGGGTATTGCCCTTGATGAGATATATGTTTCTTCATATATTGTGGAACAAGTTACTAGAAAGAGATCCTGATAAAAGAAAAATGATACGTGTCATGGCATAAAAGATTGGGCCATATTTCCAGAGAAAAGTTTGAGAGACTGATAAAGGATCATTCTTCCAACTCTAGATTATGTTGGTATAGAAGCATTGATTGCTATAGGGGTAAGTTAACTAAAATAAAGAAAAACAGTTAACTCGTGCTTTTGTCTTATTAGAACTCAAATATATAGTATATGTGGACCCCATACAACTAAATGATGTAATTCAAGATATTTTTTTAACATTTTTCAATGATCATTCCTATTATGGTTATGTTTTCTTACTTAGAAAAAGTCTAGAAGTTTTTAATAAATTTTAGATCTTTAAGATTGAAGTTCAGGACCAATTGGAAAAAGTCAATTAAGATTGCCATATCTAATCATGAAGGTGAATATTATGGTAGACATGTAGTTTTAAGAGAAGAAAAAGGTCTGTTTGTTAAATATTTATAATCATATGGAATAATGGCTCAATTCATTATATCACGTAGTTTTGAGAAAAATAGTATGGTCAAAAGGCAAAATCACACCTTAAAGGACATAATAAGGTTAATGCAGAATAAAAATAATTTACCTGATTACCTTTGGGATGAAGACATAAAGACTATCTTATATATACTTAATATATTCCCAAGAAAATAAGTTTTGATGATGCCTTTTAAGAGTTAGAAGCAGTGGAAGCCTAGTCTCACTCATCTTTATGTATAGGGCTACCCTACTGAGGTACATTTGTATAATCCTTATGAAAAAAATTGTATTCTCATTCCAATCGTAGTTACTTTGTTGGATATCCTGACCACTTTAAGGGATATATATTGTACTGTAGAGATGGGGGATCTAGAATAGTAGAATCACAAAAAAATAAGTTTCTCAAGCATAATGTCTGTGATGAGACTAGTCTATCTCATTTTGATGTTGGCTATTCTCATCCTTCAAATGATAAAAGGTGGATACTAAAATTATTTCATATCCATCAGTCATATAATCAAAACTAATAGATCTAGGACTCAGTACGATATCAATATATGAATAAGAACCCATACTTGTACAAACTAATATAGTCTATCTAGGTGAACAAAACTATGATATTGGACATGTAGTGGATCTAGTAACTTTTACAAAAGCTATTTTTGAATCTCATGCAAATTTGTGGTAGGATGCAATGAAAGAGGAGATGTAATCCATAAAACATAGTAAGGTATGGGAGCTTGTTTATTTTGACCATAATTGTAAATTTTTTAGTTGTAAATGGATATATAAGATAAAAAGGACTCTTAGGATAAAGTTAAGCAGTTCAAAGCTCACTTGGTTGCTAGAAGATTCACTTAGAAAGAAGGAATTTACTTTAGTGTTACGTTTTCTCTTGTATAATCTAATGATGCATTTAGAGTGATTATGGTAATAGTAGCTCATTATGACATGGAGTTATATCAGATATATGTCTAAACTGCTTTCTTGAATATAAACCTTTATGAAGAGGTCTATATGGAATAACCTGAAAGATTTTTGGATCAAAATAAAGTTGATATGGTCTATAAATTGAGAAAATCCATATATCGTCTGAAGCAAACTTCTAGATAGTGTTGCCTAAAGTTTGATGAGATTGTTACCTCATTTGACTTTGTTGAAAATAAAGTTGAAAGATGATTTTATTACAAGGTAAGGGGGAGCAAGGTTATTTTTCTACTTTTGTATGTGGATGATATCTTGCTTGCATTAAATGACCTGATCATGCTGCATAAGGATAAGTAGCTTTTGGCTAGACATTTTGACATGAAAGATCCTAGTGAAGCATTTTTTTCCTAAATATTTAGATTCACTGGGACAGATCTCTAAACTTGTTATGTCTCTCACAGAATGTATACATTGAGCTTACAACACCTATCTCTCATGGTGAGAGATTATATTTGGCACAGTGTCCAAAGAATGATATAGAAAGACAGGCTATGAAGAATGTTCCTTATTCTAATGCAGTTGATAACTTGATGTATGCCCAGTTATGCACTAGACCGGATATAGTATTCATTGTTAGGCTATTGGGTAGGTATCTAGCTAACCTAGGAATAGATCATTGGAACGCAGTTAAACTAGTTTTGAGATATCTCAGGGGAACTAAGGATTATATGTTGATATTCAAGAAAGTCAACGATCTTAACCTCCTTGGTTATACAAATTCAAATTTTGCTATTGATCTAGATAATAGGAATTCCACGTCATGGTATTTTTTTAATGTTGGTAGATAGTGCTATTTCACATGAGAGTGTCAAGTAGACAATGGTAACTTCCTCGATTATGCATACAGAGTTTGTAGCATTGATAAGTTTGCTATAGGTGGTTTAGCTCAGGAACTTAATTTCTAAGTTGTCTGTGGTTGATTACGTAGCTAGACCCATTTAGTTATACTGTGATAATCTCTCTACTATATTGTTTAGTAACAATAATAAAAATATCATAAGGTTTAAGCATTTAAAGATCAAATATTTGACCATAAAAGAATTAGTAAAGAAGGTGACATCATAATGGAACATACATAGACTGAGCACATGTTAGCTGATCCACTAACTAAAAGACTGCACCTAATCAATTTTATGAGACATGTATATAGATGAGCTTGTTGAAGTCCTTAGATACATTTGTTAAGGATCATTGTATTTGGCTCCTAATATAATTGTTTTATTGTTCATGTATTATGACTATACATTTTATATGTGCATTGATGATCATCATTTTATACTTAGTTATTCAGTTTGTGGTACATTGTCATAATATAGGTAAAAGTCTTAAGAATTGTGTCAATCTTAAGCATTTTAAAGGTCATTAGGCATATATACAGATTAACCCTAAATTTATGCCTTTAGGACACATATAGATACATAGATAAATATATGGACTTGATAAGACGTAGAGGGATATAAGTGTTTAATGATATAAAAGTTTTTTTAATGCAGTTTAGCATAAAGTAAGAGAAAACAATTTTCTCTAATATAGTTTAGCATAAAGTTTAGAGAAATTAAGATCAACAAACGAAACAATGATACATTTCAAATCAATAAGGTATTAAATATGCATGATTGTATTGGATATGTGTCATATAATGACACATGCATTTGATACTTTTTGGTATTGAAAACCTTGCGGTACTGGATTGTAGACTTTCATTATCTTTAAATCAAAGTTTTTATTTTGGTCAACCATTATGTTAATTTTCTTAGCCACTTTTATTATTTTAATTTTCATTAAAGTTGTTGTAACTAATATTTTTCTAGGGGGAGAATGTTAGAATTAAATTCCTATTAGACAACTATTAATTATTGATTTAGATAAAAGATAATAAATAAACCTAAAAAAGGATATGATTAAATAGTAAAAAATTTCAATAAGGAAAATGGACCTTTATTAGTATAAGTAGATCTGCTTATTATGCTTGTGATGGAGGGCCTAATAAGATTTAAAAAAAGATGCTAAGGTCTTTGACAACCTGTTGACAAAAATTCGTGAATGTAAGGTTACTCTAACCCGTTAAAAGGTTCACACATTCAAAAAGATGCAGAAAAATGATAGCATCATAAAGGAAGTTGTAAAAGCTCATTTATATGTTGAAAAGCTTATTTAAAGGATCTAAGAGCTTATTTAAGAGTTCAGAAGCTTGTTGATCGAGTTATAAATGGAAAATTAGATACTTTTTTGCATTATCTTTATTTATACAATTTCACGGTAAATTTTAGGCCTAAAATTAAGGTTCGTGTTAAGTTTTACAAAATACACATTTATTTATGATCAAGGAGCACATATCCTTTCCCACTGGATTCCATTATAGCAAATCAATCCTAGGATATAGTAAGTTTTAATTAAGCTTTCACTTGTATTGGGAATCAGTTGCATCTCGAAAGTGTGAGGTAATGGGATATTGTTCCTATGTTCTTTGACACTTTTTATCTTGTAGATATGGAACTAGTAACTTGCGTTTGAATTTTCCTTATTTAAACAAATACATGCTTAATGTTTTTTGGCTTGCATTTTCAGGCTATACCAGTTAACAAAATAATAGGTTCTCATATATGTTTACAAGCTTAGAGGTGACATAGATTGATGGAGAAGTTTTCAAAATTTCTAGTGAAGATATTCATGTTCATGACAAATAGGAAAACATTAAGTCCATATAGAGCCCTGTCTATATTTCTACATACATTTTGTCTTTACCAAGTATGCTTTTCAGGAAGCAAAAGATGTGATTTTGAAATTTATACAACAATACTAATCTTGGTTTGTATTGGTTCCGGAGTCCTTGACGTGGTATTGACTTGTTGTAACATTGAAATCTTTGGAGTTAAAACTTGATATTTAATTAACATTTAGCTTATAGTATCAGCTTTAAAGTGGAGTTTGCTTTTTAATCCCCTTATATCCTTCTCTATAACTAATATCTTTTTTTTTGAATATCAACCATTACGGTATTTGTAACTTTTTGGAAATATCTTCAGTTTTCCTAAAGGATATTAAAGCTTCTCTTGAAGGTGTAAATGATATGACAAAGTAGTCACATTTGCACAAACTCGGAGTGTTATGTAATTTGGCTTCCAAATATAATCTTAATGAAATATATGTAAGATGCCTTGATATGTCTGTTTCACTTTTGATGCATCTATTATAGATTAATTTGTTGGACTTTCTCTTGTACTTTCTTTTGTGAGCCATTTGTTCAATATGTTATATAGACATACACTAGGCATATATTAATAATAATAAATCCATTTCAAAACCTACCTCATCTTTATGATACACACACTATGGAACATTATAGAGGTCCTTAATTTGGAGATCTTAGCGTCATATACTAAATAAAGAACACAAAATTTTTATTATTTTTTAAATTGAAAACATAACATTTTGTTTAGTATATAGAGGTGAAACATAATAATAATAATAAAACAAGATAATTATGTTGATATCTAATCATATCTTAACTGAAACTACATTTTAATTGATTCCTGAAAACAAAACAAAAGATATCAAATACTTGATTCATTGACCAATTATTTAGTAATAACCTAAAGCACATTTCTAACACTCTTCCTTACTTTAGTAATTATAGAGGCCTAATATGTTTCTTAATACTTCATATCTAACTTTTGAAAGAGACTTGGTTAGCACATTTGCAATTTAATCCTTAATTTTATAACAAACCAACTTAATTTCACTAGCCTTCTATTCTTCTAAAAAATGATACAATTTAATCTTTAAATGCTTTTTTCCTCCTATTAAAATCGGATTATTTGAAATTGCAATTGCAACTTAAGTATCTAATGAAACTTTGTTGGATCAGTTTACTTTATGTATAAATTTGCAATGATTTTTTTTTTACCTAAGTTGTCTGATTTGTAGTAGCATTTGTTGTAACATAATTTACCTCAACTGTATTTTGAGCTATAACATTTTGTTTCTTTGAATTCCGTGAAAAAAGTTTTTTTATCCAAATTGAAACAAAAATATGTTATGCTTCTCATGTCATCAATTAAACCTATCCAGTCACTATCTAAATAACATGAAGTTGGGAAAATTAACAATAATAATATTTAATCCCATATTTTTTATGCCTTTGATATATCTTAAAATCTATTTGGTAGCTTGAAAATGCACTTCACCGGCACAATGTATAAATCTTGAGAGCAAACTTATAACAAACATTTTGTTTGGTCTTATGACTGTAAGATAAATCAAGTAACTAATTAATCTTGTATTGGCTTTCATCAACTTTTTTAGCTCCATCATCTTTACTAAGTTGCTCTTTTTGATTCATTAGTGTGTTAATGCTTTTGCAATCTTTCATGTGAATTTTTTAGTACTTTCTTTGCATACATATTTTGGTGTATAAAAATGCCATCATGATCTTGATTTGCCTCCATGCTTAGAAAGTAAGATATTAAATCAAGGTTTATCATCTCAAATGCTTTTGGCATTTTAGCTTTATACTCTTCCACTTATTGCTTCTTGTTACAAGGAGATCATCAACATAAATAGAAAATATACTTAAATTAGTGTTTCTTTAAAGATAATGTAGCTTTATTTGGGCTTTTAATAAATCTAAGGCTTTGAAGATATCATCAATCCTATTATACTAGGCCCTAGGAGCCTATTTAACCATATAAGGTCTTCTTCAATAAGTAGACCTTTAACTCTTGTCTTTCAGTTAAAATCCCTCAAGCTGCTTTGCATAGATGTCTTCCTAAAGATAATCATTTTAAAAAGCATATTTTACCTATAATTGGTAAATATTGCATCAAGTGTGTTATTAGTGCAAATGTTTATGAGAAATTTAATCCAAATACTTGACTCTACCCCCTTCATAATTAATATGGCTTTGTATTTATTTACAGAACCATTTGCATTAAATTTGGTTTTGTAAACCCATTTGAGGTCTGTCCACTAACTCTTGGGTGTCATTCTTCTTAATCATTCTAAGCTCTTATTTCATTACTTCAATCCACTTATCATCTTTCTCTGCTTCTTAAACTCTTCAGGTTTAAAGATAGCAACATTGCTCCTTTCATAAACTTTAGATAAGGATCTTATACCTCTAACTAGGACATCATCTATGTCAACATCAAGGCAATGAAGAGTCTCCAACAATTGCTTTTTTATTAACTCCCAATTCTATTGTCTATTCTCCATGAACTTGACATCTCTACTTATATCTTACGGTTGGAAAAATCTATAAGCCTTGGAAGAGTTTTTTTATCCAATGAAAACTCATGATTCTGCCTTCTTTTCAAGTTTGCCTCTTTTTACCTATAGCATATAAAAAAAAGGCAATAAAATTTTTCAAAATTTATAAGTCTAGTTTGTAACCAAACCATGTTTGAAATAACATTTTTCATTACGCAACTCTTGTTAGTAGTCTTTTTAGCAAGAAAATCATAATGTTGTAGCTTTTGCCAATAGCATCTTTGGTAAGTCCTTTTCATGCAGCGTACACCTTGTCCTTTCTATAATACTCTATTTTTTCTCTCACTTGTGCCATTATGTTATGGTGTATAAGACACCATGAGTTGGTGCTTAATACCCGTTTCTTCATAAAACTTGTTAAAAATATCATTTGTGTATTCTTTCCTATTATCTGGTCTTATTGTGAATAACTTGCAATCACTTTAACTTTCTATCAATGTTTTATATTTTTAAAATAAATTAGCAACCTGGAATTTGAATTTTGAGAAAATAAATTGAACAAAAATTGATATAATCATCAATAAATGAAATATTGTATTTATTACCATTTAAAGATGATGTTTTCTTTTGGTCCTTAAACATTTGTGTGTACAATTTATAACTTGCGTGTTACTTTCTAAGTTGTTCGAGGAAAAGATTTTCTAATTTGCTTGTCATATTGATAAACCACACAATTAGCTAGCTTGTCTTCCAATAACATAACACCCTTCACCAAATTGTGTTTTTAGATAAATAAAAGTCTGACATGACGGAAGTGTTCGAGTATTTTATGCCATACTTTTTCATTACTTATAATAATTGAAAATGCCATTTGTTCCTCCTCCATTAGAATTAGAGCAAAGCTTTTTTCCCCTCATTTTTACTTTAAATATATCTCTGCCTTTCATGTTTTTAATCAAATACCATTTGTCTTCAAGTATGACTTTGAAACCTATTTCAATTAACTACCTAATATTGACTAATTTTTGGTTAATTTACGTATATATAAAGCACTAATAATTTGCTTCAAACTAGTTAAACTTTCTATGCCTATAGTTCCTTTTCCTTTGACTAAAATAAACTCATCATTTCTAACTTTTACTTTAGAAATAATAGTTTTATAAATTCGTATGATATCTTGTATTCATTGGTTATGTTATTTATGCAACCATTTTATATCAACCAGGAATTACTAAAGTTGTTACTTATAACAAAACATGTTGCCACAAAAATTTGCTCCTATTAATATTGCTTTGTAAAAGTTTTTGCCTCTTCATATTGTTGAGACTCGCAAATCTGCTCCATATGCCTAATATTGCCATATTTCTTGCACTTGATATTAGGCCCCTGCTAACATTTCTTTGATTAATGATTTGTCTTTTTACATTGTCAACAAGGATAATATATGTAATTTTTGTTGTTATAGTTGTCATCATGCTATTCTTCTTATCCTTTTTTGTTTCTAGTCTTTGTCTCCTTTTGAATTTGTCGACTTCATCTAAAAAGCACCCTTCATAAATTCTTCTTTTTTAATTATCATCATCCTTTGTTCATGGGCCAATAATGCATCCACTAATTCCACCAAGGATATGTTTGATAGATCCTTAAATTATTTTAATAATGAAATTATAGACTCATACTTTTTAGGCGAAGTGATAAGAAGTTTTTGCACCATTCGTTCACCAGAAAACTCTTTACCTAGCAACTCACCTTTTTTACTATGTCCTACAACTTATCAAAGTAGTCTTTAATTTCTATATTTTTTGTTCTTTCTTTGTCTTAGTATTCCTTTTTTAGGTAGTCTTAACTAGCCTTCGTTGAATCTAAATTCATGATCTTGTAAATATGAACCTTAAAACAACAGAGAATAAACATGATTTAGCTTTGGACTTCTTAGTCTACTTCTCTTTG
>JANZLX010000212.1:12350257-12364038 GCA_025531955.1 Erythroxylum orinocense
AATTTTCTCACCAATTTCTTTCTCATTTAAATTCATTTTAATATTTCTAATTTTCATCAAAAGTTCGGGGTCCAACAGAAACTAGCTAGCTGAGAGGTACTTATATGACTAGGTGCAGAACAGGTATTTAGCTCCATAGTCCTTCTTCATTAAGAAATATTGGAAATAAAATGGAATGAAAAAATAGCGAGTGAATTATTTTAATATTTGCTAGGTTATTTTTTATCTTAATCATCTCTTCTTTAAAAAATGAAGATAATGGTTTGTACCTCCTGCATACCAATGTTCTCTAGATCTTAAATTTTACTTAAATGATTCAAGTAATGGTTTGACCATTCTGACAACCATTTAAGTCTAGTTCTGAACTATTCACTTCTTCACTATTATGTTGAATGGATCAAATTTTCTGCATCGTTACTAAATGCCTCTCTTTCATCACTTAGCATTAGGTTTGATAAATATGTCAGGTTCCAGTTTGAAAAGATTGGTAGGATTTTTGGAGCAACTAAGCGCACTTATCTAGTCTAAAGTTCTCGTGTTTGCCAAGTTTCTGATCTTGAAAACTACCATTGCTTTTACCTTCTTTGTTTAGCTCTACCATAGGTATTGATACATTTAGTATGTTGAAATGGGTGCAATTGTATTTGGTTTTATACATATTATTTCCAAACTAAGGATTTATTGTGGTACCATTTTAATATTTTGGAGAGAGCGAAATATAGTTTTGCAAGCTTGCAAAACATATAATTAATTGAACCAATTGTCTCACTCTATATTTTTTATTCATAATCATTTTGTTTATATGCATTAGCTAGAATTAGGTATTTGTATTACATACTCAATCTCCATATTGAATTAAATTACAAGATAGTCTATTATTAACTGAAGAAAATAACTGTCAGCTTCGAAAACTAACATTATTAGTTTATTTAAGCTTTTGCTTCATACACGACAACATTAACATCATCCCCCCCCCCCCCACCTCAAATTGGAGGTTGGTTCCAATCACACAAACCTAACTTGGAAAGCAGATTGTGAAACATATGACCATCCAAAGATGTTGTAAACATATTAGCTAACTATTGTTTAGAAGAAATATATTAAAGATGTATGAAACCAACTTTGTATTTATCCTGAACAATATGAAATAGATTTCCAAACGCTTCGTTCGTTCATGAAAAACAAGATTAGCAGTAATATATAAAAATATTTGATTTTCACAATATAAAGAGATTGGTTATTAAGTAAAAATCTGAAAATCCTATAAAAGATAAGTAATCCATTATAATTTAAAAATGTTGCTCACATGTTGCGATATTCAACTTCTATTGAAGATTTTGATACTGTAGGTTATTTTTTTTGTTTTCCAAGAAATCAAAGAGGAACCAAGGAAAACATAATAACCTATAAGTCAACGTCATGTAAAAGAACAATTTACCCTATCAACATCACAATATGCTAAAATATTGAAAGAAAATGATGCAAGATAAAACAATCCTTTTGAAGGACGTCCTTCCAAATATTCTAAAACATGTAAAGCAACTTTCCAGTGAAGAACAGTAGGAGACTGAACATACTGGCTCAATTGTTATACTGAATGTGTAATATCAGGTCGGGTAAATCTTAAATATAATAAACCACCAATCAATCTACGTATGATGCTAAATTTGAAATTAACTGAGAATCTTCAACATGAAATTTGTATGACTTTTGAAAAGGAGTTTGTTTAGCCTTTGCACTTGCTAGATCAACATCTTCTAAACTATCAAGAGTATATTTTTCTCATATTAATATACATATTCCTTTAAATGATCGAGCACTCTCCAAACCATGGAAGTATTTTGCAAAGCCTAAATCCTTGATAGTAAATTGTTGATGAAGAAATTTTTTGACAACAAAAATATCATCTTCCAAGGCACCTGTAAGAATAATATCATCTATATAGACGATTAAAACTAAAATTTTAACTTGTTTTTTTTGACATATAAATAATTGTCATGAGTAGATTGTTGAAATCCAATTTGATGAAGACAATAAGAAGTGAGAAAACTCTCGATTCCAATATCTCGACATATGTTTAAGTCCATACGATGATTTTTTTAATAAGCAAAATTTTCTATCAAATATTTTTGAATAACCTGGTAGGGACTCCATATAAATCTCTTCATCTAAAGAGCCATGTAAAAGTGCATTGTTGATATTTAATTGAAGCAAATGTTAGGCCTTCATTGTTGCAATAGCAAGGAATGTTATAACTGTCACTACTTTAGCAATAGGTGAAAAACTATCATAATAATCTTCCCCTTCTATCTGATGAAAACATATTACTACTAATCGAGCCTTGTATCTATCCACAATTCCATCTTTTTTGTATTTAAACTTGTAAACCCACTTACAACCTATTGCCTTCTTATTAAAAGGTAAATCAATTAACTCCCATGTTTGATTTTTTTCTAAGGCTTACAACTCATTCTCCATCACTCTCTACCAATCCTCATATATTCTAGCTTGATAATATGAACTTGGTTCTTGAATATTTGACATATTTGCAAAAAATGACATGTATGTAGTAGATAAGTGTGAAGAAATAAAGTAGGAATATGTTGCTGGTGTGTGCGGAGATGACCGATGAGTGCTTAGAACAAATTTAGAAAGTAAGGAAGATTGTGCTGAATTTAAAACAAAATCTTTCATCCATGGGGGTTTTTCATTTAGTCTGACAATTTTTTTGGTAGGAAGTTTGCCATTGTTTACTGTTGAATTTGGAGTTTCAATATGAGAGGATGTTGTATGTTTTAATAAAGAATCAGGTTCAGAAACAAAAATGGTATTAGTTTGAGAAACATCATCAGAATCAAAATGATGGAAATGGGTGATTGGATCATCTAAATATGGGCAAATTACTAGTAAAGGAATACTTGTATCATCTATAACAATGTTTTGATATGGAAAGATATTTTTGTAAAAGATGAAATCTCTAGAAATAACAATCTTTTGTAATTTCAGATCATGCAACTTATGCACCTTTTGTCCATTTGAATAACCAGTGAAGACAACTTTAAAGGCTTTAGGTTCAAACTTAACTTTGTAAAGAAATGAATTTGAGGCAAAACATAAACAACCAACGGTTTTGAGAAAGGAATAATTTGGTTCTCTGTGAAAGAGGATTTGATAAGAAGTTTTCCAGGAAATAGTTGATGAAGGAAGTATGTTTATCATATAGGTGGCTTTGAGAATGGCTTCACCCCAAAAACGAATAGGAACATATGATTGAAACATCAAAGACCTTCCAACTTGCAACAAATGTCTATGTGTTTGTTCTACAACTCCATTATGTTGAGGGCTATAAACATATGTTTTTTTATGAATAATGCCTAGAGTAGACAATAAACATGTGCAAGATATAGCAGTAAACTTTGTACCATTGTATGGTATTATGATTTTACAATTGTATGAAATTGGTTCTTAACAAGGTTAAAGAAGGTGTAAAGTGATTGAACAGTTTGGTGTTTATGTTTAAGAAAAAAGGTCCATTTTTTTCTACTAAAATCATCCACAATGGTTAATCAAAAATGGTTTCCATTGATTGAAGCATGTTTATAAAGACCTTATAAATCAACATGAACAAGTTCAAAACATTTGATTGAATGAATGGTACTGGTTTGAAAAGGTTGTCTACGTTGCTTAGACAAATGACAAACTTCAAATGGATATTTCCTTTCAGTAAAAATATCCTTTATTCCATTCAAATGCTTGATTACATTCATAAATGGATGTTCCAATACTTGATGCAAAGGATCAGTGGTATTTACAAAGCTAACATAGAGGCTCGGATACAACTTTGAGGCGTACTATTATATGATTTCAGGGTGATAAGAGCTAGAATATAGAATATACAATCGTCCTATCACTTTCCCTAGTGCAAGCACTTCATCAGTCATTAAGTCTTGTATTATGCAGAAAATGGTTAGAAGTTAAACTTTCCATAAGTTGTAATGGTGAGTTTATTGACAGATAAAATATTGAATTTGAAAGAAGTAATATGTAAGTAATCATTCAAGGTTAATCTTTCATTTAGTTGAACATCACCTATGTGATGAACGAGCTTAATGGATCCATCTAGTAAATGAATAGATATAAAATCATTCATGAGAGAAGGGTTTTTCATCAATTTCAGGTTTACACATATGTGGTTTGAGGCTCCTGTGTCAATGATCCAAAAACCAAACTCAATTAACTTAAGTGAACTGAGAATATGATTAAGAGCTATGCCTAGATAATCATCAAAATGTGAGAAAATCACTGCATATTTTTCAGCTCCCACTTTTCCTTTTCCTTTAACTTGTCAATGTCCTATTATGTCATAACTGAAACATTTGATTTCTAGTCTCCATTTGAAATTGCTCCACTTACCTCATCTGCTTCGTTGACCAAATTCACTTATGACTTCTTTCCTTCCTTGTTCTTCTATTCTTTTAATTCCTTAAACCACTTTGGATATCTATGAATGTTGAAGCAAGTTTCTTTTGTATGTCTATCCATATTACAATAATTTAACTTCAACTTATTGATTGATTCTTTTCTCTTCATAGTTGATTTTCCTGCACTTATTCCTTCCCTTTCGTTTCCTTGTGATCGGATCATCATTGCATTCTTTACTGCATTTCTGAAACTTATGCTTACTTCTTTATGTTTCTCAACTCTGAACACCGTTGAATATGCTTTTTTTACACTAGGCAATGGATCCATAATCAAAATTTGATTTCTCACACCATTGTAAATATCATTCAATCCCATCAAAAACTACATTAACTTGTTTTTAGATTCAAGTTCTGCAATTTGTTTCCCTAGTCCACATTTACATTGAGGAAGTGGCGTTAAGCAGGTTAGTTCATCCAATAATTTCTTCAATTTTGTGAAATATTTAGCTACAGATAAATTTCCTTAAAATATTGAAATTATCTCTCTTTGAATCTGGTATAGCAATGGACCATTTCATTCTCTATATTTGTCTTCTAGTTTTTCCCATGATTCCTTTGCAAAAGTTACGTATAAGAACGCTTCAACAATATTCTTTGAAATTGAATTCAAGATCTGTAAAGTCACCATGCAATCCACTCTACACCAATGCTCAAAATCTAGTGATTCATTATGTGGCTTCTTACATGTTCCATTGATAATACCAAGCTTTAGCTTGGCTCCCAACACTATTTTCATGGCTCTGCTCTGTGATAAATAATTGTTTCCATTTAGTTGAGTAGTGACCAGAATCATTCCTGGATGATAAGATCCTTGAAACTGCATTAGATTTCCATTATTATTTGCTCCTCCTTTTTCAAATCTAAAACTTGATTATATCATATCCTCAACCATTGATGATGAATTCAAAAAGAAAACAATTATGATGTAAAAGAGATTTCATGAAACTCCTTCCTGCTCTGATACCATGTAGAAACCAATCTCATTCTATATTTTTTATTCAAGATTATTTTGTTTATATACATTAGCTAGAATTAGTTATTTTTATTACATACTTAGTCTCCATATTGAATTAAATTACAAGATAGCCTACTCTATAACTGAAGAAAATAACTATCAACTTTAAAGCTAAGAATACTACTATGCTTCAGCTATTTTAGCTTCTACTTCATACTCGACAACATTTCGTCAATATCTTCAGTAATCGTAACAACAATCCAAGTGTTATGATTTACATGACATAGATGATTATGAAGAATATGTAGCAACCAAAAGGGAAATTGATGTGATTAGCATTAGTGAGGAAAAGTGTGTTAGTTCTCTTGTAGTAGTATATTGTACATCCTATAGTCTTATGAGGCAATCTTTAGGATTGTTGTTGCATATTATGAACCTTATTCTGCATGCTTGTTTCAAATAGAGGCATTTGACCTACTTTATGCTCCAAATGTGTTAACAAAGAAAATCTTAAAAGATGCACTGATACAATATGTAATGGTAACACTAGAAGAGATCATTATGAGCATACTCGATCCTGTTGCTACAACGGTTAGCAAAGATGCGCTGGCTAAAACCATTAATTCTAAGACAACTAAATTTATCACTTACTTTAAAAATTTAGAATCTTAATGTTACAAATTCGTTCCTTTTTTTAAATTAAAAATTAAGAATCAAGAATAAGATAATAGAGAGAGGAAGAGTTTTTATTATAAGGCCTCCTCTCTTACAATGTTTTTATCCGACAGTTGTTTTAACTATTGGCTATCTTCCATTCATAACATCGTATGTGCTTTATTCTCATTACCTAACTATGCAATATTGAACAACCATGTATCTCTCTTTACCATATACTAATGTCTCTTTCTTCATCTTTATAACAATGTTTCTCTATCCTTCATTAAATGATAATGTCTCCTTCATCTTCTTAACTTCGGTTGATAATGTTTACCTTCATTATTAGTGCTTAACTCACTCCACTTTTTCCCTCGTAATATCACCCTCTCCTTCAATAACCTTATCCACAAGGATAAAATTAAGGAATCTTTATTAAATATTGTAGAGATACTTCCATGAAATGTCCTTAGATTTTGTCGATGATCATTGCACCAAAATATGAACAATAGGTTTATCGTAGCGATTTACCAATCAATGGTCTAATAATATAACTAGTACTCATAAAGTAGAGTATACAGAAGGGGATACTAAGGATAACACTTGAGCATTATCTAATATTCATTTCTTCAATTGAGAAACATAGGAAGTATGAAGAATTTGATTGTTCAATGGTAATTCAAATTGATAAGATATTGGACTGATGTGTTGGAGAATATTAAAAGGACTGATAAATAGCAATGTTAATTTCTAAGAAGATCGATATTACACATTAAGTTGAACTTCCCTCTCGGTACTATGGCAATCCACATAATTACTTCATACGATTTTAAGCACTTTGGTGATGAAATTTCAATATATATATATATATATAATAATTTCCTTATCTTTTTACACTTGATCAATCAATAAAGTATTAGAACTACTAGTTAATTATAAAAAGTATAATAAAGGTGAATATTTATATACAACTTTAAATGGTTTGTGGTTATAGCAAAAAGGAAGGTAGTATTATATCATTATTCTAAAGGGATAACTACTTATTCCATTAACTTGGGAGCTCCAATGTCATGCATCTAAGGTACATTTCCAAGGTGTGATTGAGGAACTCTCTCTGGCCATTGATTTGTAGGTGGTAGGCAGTAGAGAATTACAATGCTACCCTTTATAATATAAATAATTCCTTCTAAAAAGGGCTAATGAATACAACATCACTATCATTATAATCATTTGGTACATTCCATGTAATTTGAAAACTCTCTCTATAAATGCTTGAGCTACCTTCACATTGTATATGAATGGCATAAAGGAATAAATGAGCATACTCACTTAATTAATCTACCACAAAATATCATTAAATATCCTTCAAATTGAGGCAATATTTTGAAGAAATTCATAATGTTGTCCAACCATAATTGACTTGGAATGAGTAATTGCTGAAGTAATATAAGAGAAGTTATTGTCTCATACTTATTCTTCTGATAGATTTCACATTTTCTAACATATACACGTACATCCCTTAGAAATTTACACTAAAAGAATTTATTATTAAATTTTTTTATATACCTAACCAACCTGAATGACCTCCCTGAGCTGATGTATAAGTAAATATTTTAGCTTGTAATATCATTGGGTTACCTGTCACCAAATGTCCTTTCCACCTTATGGCCTTATTGCTTCAAGTGCCCTTATATTCTTTTTACTGAAGTTAAGTTATTATCCTCTAAGTGGATTCATTCACCCGTCAAACTATCCTTTATCTTTAAAGTAAATTTGTTTGCATCAAAATACTAACAAGGTAAATAACTTAGTATTTGGCACGCGTGATAATGAACTAGCTGCATAATTATCATTTCCTTTCTTATGGTGAAATCAATCCTAATCAGCTTAGGAAGCCAAATTTGCTTAAAAGGAGAAGTGAATTTTTGATCTAACAAATACTTTAGACTACGGTGGTTAGTTTGAATCACAAAATGCCTCCTTGTTAGATAATATGATCATTTTTTATGGCCATCATTAATGCTTGTAACAAGTTGGAAGCATTTTATACATATAGGCTATTAAATGGCCTTCTTAGAATTATAACCCCAAATCCTTCTCCACACACATCTAAATACAAATGGTATATTGAAATCTAGTAAAGCCAATACTAGATTGGGGTCAGAGCATTCTTTAGTTTTACAAATGTGATTATTGCCTCATAATTCCATATAAATGCATTCTTCTTTAATAGATTTGTCGAAAGCTTACTCATCTAGCTATAGCCTTTAATGAATCTTTTATAATAACCACATGAACTTTATAACTCTCAAAGTTGTTTGCGTGTCTTTGGTATAGGCTAATTGCGCACCTTATATTTTGTGAGGATCCATTGATACACCTTTTCGGTTGATTATATATCCCAATTACTCCACCTAGAAAGCTTGAAAAGAACACTTGAACATTTTAATATACAACTGATGAAAACTCAAAGTTTATAACATTTGTTGTAACTGCTCTAAATGCTACTTAATTGTATTACTATGCCTCAATATGTCATAAAAAAAAAGGCAAGTACAGTAACTTCCTCAAATAAGTCTTTAATATGTGATTCATCAAAATTAGTAAAATTGTTAGAGCATTTGTCAATTCGTAAAGCATTGCTAAAGGTTCATAATGACCTTCATAAATTTTAAAAATTGTTTTAGATATCATCGTCATTATCATAGACCTTAATTTGATGATACCCCACTCAGAAATCTAGTTTAGAAAAATATCATGCACCATTTAATTCTTCAAATAATTCCTCCATTAAAGGAATTAGAAATTTATCTTTAATGGTTCTTTAGTTTAATGATTTGTAGTAAACACGAAAATAATATGATTCTTCCTTCTTCTTAATCAATATGACACGGGTTAAGAATGGACTTCTAATATCATATGATTCCTTATTAAAGCACTTTCTCCACTAATTCTTCTACATCTTCTTTTTGTAGACTCGTGTAATTCTAAAGCCTAAGATTAATAGCCTCTAATCCCTCCTTTAAAGGAATCTTGTGGTCATGGAATCTTTTTGGTGGCAGTCCCTTTAGTTGACCAAAAATATCCTTATAGCTTTTTAAAAGTGTTCTCAGTTTTTGCATTGCATTCCTCTAATAGGTTATTGTTCTTTACTTCTACTAAAATATACCAACTTGTACTCTTAAATCTTTTCAACTATTCTTCGTCTTTATCTTCTTTCATCACCGAAACATGACCACACCTCATCATTGGCTATTAGCATACTCTCACTTTCTTCTTTGAAATTTCTAGTAATTGTTTATTATTATCACTTTTGAGTTTAATCTCACGACTTTGCCACTAGAATTTCATAGAAAACATTATAGTGCATGAGCCACCCATAATATTGGAAAGGAATGATAAAACTACAACGCTAAAATATGGAGTACTTAAAGCACTTGTCATTGACAAGAAGGCTATAAACACCAAATCTACATAAGTTACTCTACTAGCTAAGAAGTAGAAATGGTAGAAGTATAGAAGAAAGAAGATGCTAAAAGATAGTTGTTATGAAAGATCCTTCCACTAACAAATTGTTGACACGATACATGATATACGAGTTAATCTTAAGTTTTGGAAGAAAGATTTAAACTTTTCTCACAATCAAATGACAAGGATAAACCTTAGTTTAGTTGAATAAAGAGATGAAATAGTATTTATTGATATGTTCTTCCATGGCAATTAAGTCAATAAATCATATAAGGATATCCCAATTAACTGGATGTGAACCATAAGTTACTTTGCTCACTTGAATGTGAATTTGGAGATTAGGGTATGAGATTTTGGGATAATTCAAATTAACCTAATTACAATTAACTAATATTATTTAAGTACTAAAATGTAATCAAATATTTAAAAATAAATATTACATAAGTTAAATTTAAAATAAAAATTGGTCCTTACACTACCTAATGACATACACATATCAACTAAAATAACAAAATATATATCACATCAATAATGATTTAGCATTTAATGGATAGAAACTTAACTCTCTTTAATTTTTTGTTTATTTTGGATGTTTTAAAAATATTAAGATTTGTTTTGTATACTTTAAAATATTAGGATTTGTCTTGTATTTTAGTGAAAATATTATAATCTAAAATTTACTTTGGCCCATTAAATTTTAATTGTCGATCTCGAAACCAGGTGTATACTGTGTATTCCATTGCAAAGAGTAATATGACCTACTCTTGTTGGACTTGAATATGTTAAGAAACACCATTGTATATCTATTTATTTAACTTTATAATAAATAAACAATAAATTGTGATTTTTTTAATATTCACTACTTTTATTGTCACTGTCATTAAAAATAGAGATGACAATAAGTCAGTTTGGGTATATTTAGACTCGAGTCTAGGATGTCAGCTTTTGCCTAGGCCTAAGTTTAAGCCCAAACGAGCCGAGGCAACATAAAAGCTTATTTAACTCAGCAGACCTAATTTTTTTAAACTAGAGAATAAAAAATGATGTGAATTTTTGCAAAATAATATCATTTTTTATAATTATTAGGCTTCGAGTTGGGTCGAGCTTGAGCTCAAGCTTAGACTCAAATTATAAAAAAAAAAATCCAAGATCCGATCAACGAAGAAACAAAGTCTAATAATACAAAAGTTTATTCCTAACTAAAGGAGAGGAGGTTTCAACGTAGAATTGTTACTACTGAACATATCTTCAAACAAAGTTGAGGGGAGTTCGCTTTCTGTAGCAGATTATATTGGGCTAGTTTTCAAGTAGACACTTTCGAGAATAAAACGAGTGTCCCCTTGTGGTTGGCTTTGGAAAGGAATAAAGCATCAAGCTTTAAAGAAAGTTTTAAAGAATGGAACGATAATGGTGGTGTACAGCTGGTGTTTTATTTGCCAAGACAACCTCGGCCCCTGCTCACACTGCAACTTCGGCTGAATTGTGGAATAATTTCTCCTCAAATCCAGATTCCCACCTCGAACATTGGATTCGTTCTCAACTCTCTAATAAGGTCAACATTATTTCCGTTTCATATCCATTTCTATACATTATCTTTGAAATTAATGCATATATAAAATTACATAAGAAAGGGCTCCTAAATAATCAGTTAAAATGTCCATAAATTGGTATCGAGAATTTTATTCAAGGAGATCGTTGAAACGGAATATGGTACATAAACTAATACTAACAGGATTCTTTTACTAACAGGTAATTATCCACCGACATATATGGAGATAGTAGTGCCTACTGCAACTAAATGAAGTTCAATCCTTACAGTCGGCAAGGTCAAAATCGAATAACCAACGAGCTGTATATCAAAGAATTATGTGGTATACCAAAAAGTCACTGTCGTAATTGCATCGCCTAAAGCTTGTAAACCAACGAAAACTTGCCGCTTGATGAAGGAGCAACTTGATTTAGAGAAGTTTTCACCGCTGCAACTTCACAAAAAAAGATGATAATACTTCTTTGAGTTCCTATGGAGAGTCAGTTAATCTCAAGTTTCTGCATGCAAGAAGTCAGCTCTTCTCAGGATCTGAAGGCAGAAGAATATTAAGAAAAGGAGAGAATTGAGTAATTAGGGAGCAGGGCAACTTTATAAGAACAGGACCTAAGTTTAAATGATATAGCTTTCTTTTAATTCTTCTTGTTCTTAGTAACAAGACTTCGATAAAAATAAACATGACTAGAGCTATGGAATTTAAATTTGCTAACAGAGAGACTTGGTTTTATGTCAAGTGCAAAAGAGAGGAACAGCAAACTGAAAATGTTCGCTATCCATGATCAAATTTCCTGATTCCTAGAAGTGTTGTGTAAGAACAACCTTTTTCATCATGTAAGGACTCATTCTCCTTTCTCTCAGGAGCATGTTTTTGGAGAAACTGTTGAATTGTTTGCCAATAACGATCACCTCCAGCGAACCAAGTGTCCATATGCATACCGGACGGAAACTCCACAAAGTTACATTCCTTGTTATGTGCAGCAGCCTTAGCATAGAGCATTTGCATATGAAATGGTGGAACCATTTCATCTTGCAAACCTGAGAGAAAAAGAATCGGCTGCTTAACCTGCAGTATAAGAACCATTTGGTTACTAACTGTATTTACCATGTCAAAATTGTGTAGATGTCTTGAAAGTAGCTACAAAACATGTTTCGATGCCATGTCATGTAAATGGCACGAAATAACAACAAATCATGTTGTATAAGTGGTCACTATTACCTTACATAAAAATGTTAGTTATCTATTACTGGCAGAAATCTTATTGTATATTGGTCAGATGGGTATTGCTACAAATGCATGATTCCTGGAGTCACAAGTATAATGCAATCGAGAATAGGTATGAAATATGATCAGAGATAAACTTTCACTCTTACCTCCCCAATGACATCAATCGTGCTCCATGGAGAGCGCACAAGAAAATTAAGAAGTTTAGGCCCTTTCGAACCAGTTCTTCCAATAAACCATTTCAGGAAGGGAAGTAGAACTCCAGCCATGTCTAATATTGACGTAAATGTATTTTCAAGTATTAATGCAGCAACCTGCAATATACATAAGAGGAAAGTTGATGTTCCACTGGAAAAGTTAAGCATGACTATACAATTAAGGACCTTATACTGGAAGTAGGGAGTAACATACAAGCATGGTACTTTAATCAAAAAAAAAAAAAAAGCATGGTACTGACAATCCAAGCATGGTACTTACACCCTACTGCTAGCATCAAAAACAAAACTACAAATTAAAGTTACATTTCAAGGATGACAAACCAAAATACAGATCCAAATATCCCAACACAGGCATGGATTATGTGCATAATATAACAGGAAAAAAGGTTATTTTCTCATTTGTATCATAATTAATAAGAATAAAACTGATGTAGGAAAAATTTGTAAGTACCATAGTGATGTTCTAACAATGTTTATTAAGTACTGTATCACCAAAGTCAAGGTGCCCTGATTGGCAGTTAATATATGCATCCACGAACGGGCTCAAACATTTAGTTTGATGTTGCAAGGCCATAAAAAAGCATCGTATAGGAGAAAACGAAAGGTAAAACCTGATTTGACTTGATGCTTTAGTTTTGGCCTATATCTTAATTAATCGGAAGAGTTGGCATGAAGGTACTGTACTACTAATGGGTTGAAAACCATATCAACAGGAAAAAGTCACAACAATGCATATTGCTAATAGAAATCAATTCTATAATTCTAGTATTATATTACTTTATAATTTCTATTTCACAATTTCCTCATAGTAATTGTCAAACCAGATGTTTATTTGCAATTGGTCAATCCATATGCTCGCTTGAATAATCAACCTAAACAATATTCCTGATCTTTGCTACACAAGACTAAACCAAATTATATAATTTTATCTCATAGAACATGATCAAAGATGCTACCTCCAACTTTTCCACTAGTCTATGATATCAAAGTACAAAAGTAAACAGCAATAATAAACAGAAGATGAAAATAAAGTTATCAGATCCAAAATGGCTCATCTACAATAAACAATGGTGGCGATCATAGTGCAAAAGTTTATTGAGTTAATAAATTAAGCAAACATAACAATCAAAAAGCACCCTCTCAACATTTTTCTCAATCTTGTTCAGCCGGATTCTGGCCGAATGGTACGTTACCATTTGGATCCATTGATTGGTAACCTTCTGTGATGATCTTCACG
>JANZLX010000212.1:12369550-12385737 GCA_025531955.1 Erythroxylum orinocense
TAATTATTCTTTAATTGTTTATATAAATAAAAAATTATTTTTAAATATATTTTTTATTTTATTATTAAATATAAAATTTATTATTAATAATATAAAAATATTATTATTAATTATTTAATAAATTTTATTATATTAAATATTATTATATTCCATTTAATATATTAATATTTTGAATTGGTCACAGTTGGTATTAAGAAGAATTATCAAGAGTATATTAAGTAGTATGTGTTTATAAGTTTACGTTTTATCCTAAACCTTCCGAATCGGAGGTTTCTTATTTTCACTGTTTAGGATGGAATGAAACGTAACATTAAAACCCTCCTCTTCCATCTCATTCCATTATAAAATCATCAATCAAACGATAGAAGTGTATTGCATTCCATCCTATTTTATTATTAACCCCTCAACTAGGGCTTTAGTTAAAATAATGTTTTTGTTAGGGTTTTGTCCCCTTTGACAATGATTCTCTATTGTTCGCATGTATTTCTGGCAACTTTGATGAGGTTATTCTTTTTACTTGTAATATTATTCTAATACGCCATCAACTATATCTTTGTGTAAGTTGTCCTACAATGTGTTTTTTGGGTCAACTTTTGAAGAAATTACCGAAGGTTGATCATAACAAAAAAAAAAGTGTAATAATAGTTTGCATGTTTAACGAATACTAAGAAAACTATCTTTTAGACCAAGTTGGTTGATAGACATAGAAGCATACCAAAAAAGAAAAACTGCACTAAGAAGAGCGTCTATTGCATGCTTCACAACAAATAGGAAATAAAGCCAAGGATGAGTTGCCCGCCAGGTGATTAGGTCTCCATTGTAACCCATGCTCACCAGACTACCAGAAAACAATAATGATGGGTTCACATTCATCTGCCCACTTGAGTCGAGATATCAGAGAACCTGTTATCGGGCCGATTGAACATCATGATGTCACTGTATGAGACACTACTGGCGTCAGAATTGCTTGTACGTGAAACATCAGACTTGTCGGTATCAAGTCTTGAACAAGAACATTCAAATTCCAATGTAACATTCTTCTGATACAAGGGGGATAGTATCTCGGCCACAACACTTATTACTGGAGGGAACATTATTACATTCTTGAACCTCTTTTTTGCTCAGAAAGCGCCCACCAGATCCCCTAATCCTGTTTACTGCATGTCGATGTCGAGACTCGTGAAGATATGGCTGCAATCCATTGGAAGTAAGGATGTAGAGTTGACACATTAGTCTTTATCACAAGAACAGCTCATCATAAATCCTCGTTTAGTTACTCATACAAACTAATAGCAGTAAAGTTGGTGATGAAAATGCAAACCTTCCGAGTTTTCACAAGTTTGTTTTGAGCCTCAAGTTTTGCACGAGATTGTCTCCTCTTGAGAATCCCATGGTATTGTTTTGCATTAACATAAATGGGGCCATCATCTGTAATATCAGGAGGCAAAGGGACTCGTGTAGAAGTCACCCCCGTTGTCTGAGGGGCCATCTGGGGCTGAATCTGGTCCATTCTCAAAGCCAATCATGTTACAGCGAGGGTATGAATTTAGAACACCAAGGTCAGATTATCACTTCAGCGGATTAATGTTCACTCATAAATCAAACCAACAGTTTAGAAATAGCAATCATGATTCTGTTAGAATAACACTTTCAGAACAAATTAGAAATTCTTAACTATTGGTATGAAATCCAAGCATGGAAAACTTACAGTAGCCTGTGGCCTACAGGGGTTGAATAGGCCACCAACGTAAGGATCACCACAGGTATATGGAACATAAACCTGGATTGGTAGGACATGTATTAATTCATGACCTAGCTGGTGAGAAGAAAAACGAAAAAAGAAACAGCTAAACCAACCATAGAAAGGCCATAATCAGCTTGTGAAGGACAAAATGTGATATCTGAACTGTTTAATAAGAAAAGTGGCTTCATTTTGACTTCCACACTATTCCTGCAGCTTTCCTCTGGACCTAAATGCATAGTAAGGATATCTTGAGCAATTTCAGTAATCACATAAGAAAAATACAAAGTTTCTGACTTGCTTCGACTTTTCTATGTTGAAGCATTCAAGACGCAGAAGATGCAGCCACAAACTCATCAATTATAGAATAAAGTTTCTATTATCCACTAAGGTGATCCCCAGCAACATCATAATGCATAATAGTTTCTTGAGCAATGCACGAATGCCATTCAAGTTTAAACATTGTAGAAAAAAATTGAAAGAATGAAAGAATATTTTTGAAAAATGAAAGGTGGAAAGAATGCATCAATTTAACATAGGAATTAGGGCCATTTTCTTGAAAAAGGATGTTAAGTATCCACGTTCAATCTCCATTTTACACAAACTATCAATAAGTGTAGTTAAATGTGGGTGCATCTAATTCACATAATAAACATCTTCAACAAGGACATGATATCTCGTGAAGAATGAAAATTGTAGTGCAAAGTAGGCATACTCAGACAAATGTAACAAATTTTAAGGGCAGAACCACAACAATTGTGTTCAACAAACTCTACGTGTATAGAAAGATAGATAAATAAATACACAGACCTCATTCACTAACAACTAGTTAATTAGGACATAAAATTCCATATTGAACATTAAACCATAGCGGTGCATGCACATTTACAGCATAAATGATCTAGGGGAGTGTGAGACAAGAAAATTAAAGGATGAAGTTATCCAATGATAGTGTAGTGTATCCTGAAGACATGAGAGGTCAAAGACAGCTTTTAGATAATTTCATGAATCGAGTACTAATATTCCAACAACAGGAAAACCTTGGAATCTAATGGGAATTAAAGCAAAAGACAACCATCAATAATATATATTGTCACCTCTCAACATTAAGCTCTAACAACTTCATTAGCTGTACTTTGTCAGTATAGAAATATGTTCCCAGAAAGTATCACAGAAAAAAAAAAAAACCTTGACATTGTTTTGCAGCCAAAAGAACATACCAGATCCTGATGAAACGCATTGGTCTTGAGAATTAGTCCCTCCCTCAGCACCCACTTCGCTATGAGATTGACCAATTGCAAGACTTGGGGATGACTTCTTGTCTGTGAGTTGTAAATCTAAAAGCTTTGCATCATTTACTTGGACCACGGACTCTACTTGAGAACTTACATTATTGGTCCAAGGCTGAAGATTTTGCTGCTCATTCGAGGTCCACCATATTGAGCAACTAAAGTGAGGTTGGCCAATTTTTTTTTTGGGGAAGTTCTGAATTTGCACCGCCATATAATTTATCTATGGATACTCAATTAGATCAAAATCCAATTAGAACAGATCTCTTTTGACTTGAGGTTGAGATTATTGATTAGCTATTAACAAAAGCACAAGATATAATAAGCTTAGAATGCCTATGGATATATGGAAAGGCTATACATTGCAGATAGAGATGAAATTCACTTAAAATAGACATTTCTGACAATTGGTTTCATATTTGAAGAAGAATAGATCATAACAGGCACTGACATTAGACTTTAATAGCATTTTTAGCTAAGTCGTAATAGCAACGTGATCTTAAGAACTCTAAGCTTCAGCTGCCACAAAAAGTTATCGTGGTGCAGGTTCTACCCAGAGCTCATACACACTTGTTTCGGGAGGATTGATAGAAGAACCACTATAAGACCCCTATATTAGCACATCCAACCTTGTCTTCCTTCGTATAGCTATAGATAAGTACATAGTGTGTATCATTGCGTGGATAAATGTTGTCTACGTAACTACAGCAGCAGAACGAAGAGATCGTAGTCCACAATGATGAAGCAACTCTGAACAGCAGGTACGGATGAAGATGTTCAGGAGCACCAATACTACATAATAATAGCCTATAGCCCCTTAAACAACTCAATAAGAAAATGTTGTTCAACTATTGCGTTTGAGAATTGGGCCACCTTTTATATTGCCAATGAGTTACGAATTTGCACACCAAGCATGCTGAAACTATGTACATGCCTTTTAACAAGTTTAGGAAAACAAAGTCGTGCCATCAAACTGAACCAAACATTTCATGTGCGAATTACTTGAGAGGCAGAGACCATTGTTCAAGACACGTGCCTTTTCATCCATTGTGAGTAATGATTCCAAGTGTAGTCGTTAGTTTTTGTATGCCGTTGGCAATTATTCATGCGACAAGGTACATTTTGATCAACTAGATTGCAAGCCTCAAATACCATAATATTGAATCTACAACTTGAATCTCCAGAGAACATTCACAATAATTTTACAAGTCTTTAACGCAGTATATACGTAGGTACGGTAACACAAAGCAAAAGAAGAAAAGAAAGCTCGTTCATTTAATGTGATAATAGAAAACCGTGACCGAGAAAAATCACTGACGGCCACGAGTTGAAGGTAATCAGCACATGGATAAAAGGGCTTTATGCGCCTATGCAAGTATGCTCATCTTGTATGAATAATTACAGACCAACTAGCTTGATAATAAAGAAGAGATAAAGAAAACAACTAGCTTGCATATGATAACCATGGAAGACTCTACTAGAAATCAGAAAAACCCAACAAGAAGATGGACATGAGAAGCTGCCACTGCCAGCTATTCAATACATTTCACATCTTACATCTTAAGATCAATATTAAAAATCAAGAGGTGCCCATCTTAAATACAGGAAACGAAAAAAAAAAGTGACTGATATAGGTAAATCTTATCACAGAACAATCGTAAAACACTAGTGAACACATAAAGCAAAATGTAGGGAAACGATAAATCACACAAAGATATAGAAAAAAGATTTTAAAAAACTCAGAAATCGTGAGGTCATAGCCCGATAGCAAACCATTTTATCCTAATCCACTTTCACAATGTTCATCATGAACATCATCACCAAATGATCTTAAACTCCACATGCACACATAGCGCATCAAACAAAACAAAATCACTTGAACTCTATTACCCATAACTTATCATAACAAGGGATGAACAAATCGCAAGGAACAACCAGTAAAAGAAGCAAGAAGACAGAATTCGAGAAGATAAGAGAGTAAGCAAAAGGCAAAGCAGAAGTAGAGGAAAGAGGTAAACAGATAAGTGAAAGCCAGAAATTAAAGGAGAGAGACCTTTGGGATCTGATAAGTCAAGATAAAGCAGAGTTTGGGGTGTTGAAAAGAAGTTGACGATGTCTCCTCCCTTGAAACTCTCCACCAGACGACCTATCAAACATAAACACGCTCTCTCTCACACACACGTACACATGCACAAGGGCTTCGCTTTGCTCTCTCTTAAAGAGGGTCTCTCATGTTCTTGTTTCTGTTGTGTGAGTTGTCAGCAAACCACGAGGAAAGAACCCACACGAGCATATTATATTCCAATAAGAAAGTGGCAAGTACACTCCGCCACAGGGCCACCACCAGCGTCGCATTTCATTTTCTTTTCCCTTTTTCTTTTATCCTCTTATCTGTCCCAGACTCCCGGTCCCCACCATGTTTAATCTTCCCCAAGCGCCCACTCACACCTTTTGGCTTTATTCACAGCGGTCTACACCATTGGTAACATTGCAACAGCGCGCGTTAGGATCCACAGAACTTTACTTGACCCGTTTCTCCACTCTGGATTCACGCCAAATGTTTCGCGCGTACAGCTGTATTGTGGTTCGTGCGCTTCGGAGCAAACAAAGCCGGCTCCCAACCATGAAGGATTCTCTGGCGACATCAAAGTTCGAGGTTTTCTATGAAAAAGTTGGAGCCTTTACAAGTACAATGGCGCACAGAGTGAATTCAGTAAATGATTTCTGATCGTACGTTGGAAATTTAGTTTCTAGCCAATCTAACTCGATCCTGTAAACTGAAATTGAACAACCAGAAACCGAAACCTTATCTGGGTGTAATACCGAAAGTTACTACAAATGCTATTTGGTGTTTGTAGAATTATGGGAAGTATATATAAGAGTCACGCTACGTGGAACTTTGGCTATCGCCAGATTGAATTAAAAGTATACTCGGCAGTGGCCCTCAATCCCATCTCATCTCGTTTAAGGTATTCATAAGCTATTTACGCGAAACTGGACAATTATGCATCATCATATTTATCGCGAGAGTAATAGATATGCGAATTGACTAATAACCTATGCGGAACATTTTGCTGTAGGCATCTTTTATTTTAATTTTTCAACTATTAAATGTCATGTACTTCTGTTAGAGGATATATCGAAAATTAATTTTCCTAGACTAGTAATATAATCGGTTTTATTCCCTTAAAAAAAATTACTACAAATGCAAAGAGTGTCTTCCACACTTCTTGGCTAAAGATGATTTAAAGGGTTTTTTTTTTTAAAGTGAGGCCGCGAGTTTAAACTTGTCCTCATGTATACAGCTATTTAAAATTTAAGGTCAAAGTTTTACCTCCCATAAAAGACAATTTTGACTGGAACAAGAATTAGTTTAAATGTAAATAGCTTAAAGGACTCTTTTCATAATTGAGACCTTTTTAGAATAAGCAAAAAAAAAAAAAAAGTTGATTCTTCTTAAGATTCTTGTTCCATAAACTACCGGACAAAATATAGAATTGAGCTTTGGTGAAATAGGAGTACGAAATAAGTATAATTAAATATTTTCTTTTGCTTTCTTTTATTTTTCTTTACAATGCCGACTATCTAGGCTAACTTTGTAGGGGTCACTTCTTCTTAGAGGCTTTTTATTTCTTTTTTCCTTATAATGATTAATGCCGGTTAATTAATGACTATTAACTCGAGCATTTTTATTCTAAATTAGTTGTTTTATTCTAATGGAAATTACTTCACTTTGAAAATATGATTGTCTTATTTAAGTAATCAATTACATTATTAATAAAAATTGTCTACATGAGTAATTGTCTCACTTTGAAGATATAGTTGTTTTAACCTATTTAGATCAGTTGCATTACACTTGACATCCTATTGTATACAAAGGAGATAGATAGGGACCGAGAAAAATAAAGTGATAAAGAGACAAAGATAGGAAATGAAGGGAGGAGGGTGGATGAGAGAGTTCATGAAAGGAAGAGGGAGAAAGAGAAAGAAATGAACTCTAAAAGTCAAAACCGAAGAGAGAGTGAAAGAAATTTTTGTTCATGGTAAAGAGAGAGATAATAGTGTAGAAGAAAGAAGATGAAAAAGATGGATTAGATTATCTGTTCTTATTATTGTAAAAGAAAGAAGGTGAAAAAATTGATCAGATTATCTGTTCTTATTATTCTGTGTCTATTTTGTTTCATAAAAATTTATTCATTCAATAAATGGGATTCACAAAAAATAAACGGACAGAATGACTAAGGAATAGAGTTGTGAGGAATAAAAGATCTGTTCCTGAAAAAGAGGAAGAGGCAATTTTTTAAAATTATGCATAAAATAACAGTTAAAAAAGGAGAAAGATAGAGTAAAAAGAGAGTTATAATGACAGAGAGATAGATAGAGAATTTATTATTAAGAAGTGAGTTGGGTAAGAGATCTCAGAAGTAATTGCTTCAATTTTTAATATAAGTTAGTTATAAATGAGACAAAGGAAAGAGGTGAATTATGTGCATATATGTTATGACCTATTGAATAAATAATAAATGGATATAGAAAATTCATATAAGAAAATCATAAAATATACACAATAATAATAAGATGTTACAGTCTAATTGTCCCACATCGGTAATAAAAGAAACTAATATAGGATTTATAGGCTTATGGGCTCTCCTACCTTTCAAGCTACCTATTAAGGTTGGTTCTCCTATAAGACCTGTAACATAAAAAATGGTAAAGTTACTGGGATTCTGGTATCGACGGAGTCATACATCGTTTCTGGGAGAAGCCGATTCGTACACTTTATCGCGACTTTATAAATGCGATACACAAGGCTAGTGTACGACCGTCTTATATTTCTGAGGATATATGGAGTCATTGGTAGGGGTATTGGGTATCACCTGAGGCAATGTCCATATCTGGGTGTAACTCGACCAATAAGCGTTGGACATTACTAGGAGACAAAGTCTTGCCACTCATACGGGAGGATCAATTACCCACTACAAGCATGCAAAAAGACTAGTAAGCATCTAACTATTACACTTATATTCTAATTTTATACTTTGTTTTTTTCCAATTGAAATTGATTTGTGAATGTTGTGATGATGGATAATGATCATGGTATAACTGTTTGGTACCATATATGGCTGTGGTTAGTGATTTTCTTTGTTCAACAAGGGGTAATATCATAAACAGTGACTGAAACTCTGCCAAAATTTTTATAAATTGTAGTTTAACTTCGAACATTTTATAGTTATGTAGGAAAAGTCAATGGGCATAAGGCCTACACCCCAACAAATGTTTTTGCATACTCACACTAAGAAGCATGACAGTGTGACATTCGTCAATAGTCGATGTAGAGAAATAAATGTATGTTAAGTTTTTGGTTTAATATTCATTCTTAATATTTTTCAGTCACTATTTATAATATAAGCATTGTCTCCTAATAGGACCAAATACAACAAACAATTCAGCGACAGACTCAGGAAGAACAAGCTGTTGATGAGAGGCAGACATATTTTTGATGCAGTTGGTGGTAGGGATAGTCATGAAAGGATCTTTGGACTAGGAACATTTGATAACACATGTTATTCGCAGTCATCTATGTCCAGTACAGTAACATCAAGTGGACGGCAGACAACACAACGTATTGTTCAACTTGAGACAATAATGTCAAACTTGATGGAGGTAATAAATAAGCTCCAAAATGACATTGAGCGGTTGTCAGGGCGCCGTACAGACTCAGATAACCATCTGCGCTCACTAGGACAATAGGATTGTTGTACTCCTTTGGATTCAATTTCTGTACAATTTAATGTGTTTCTATTCAACTAAGAAATCTTTTTCCATTAAATGATCAATTAATTTTCTGTTTAAACAGATTAAATATATAAACAAATTATTTACAACTGTTGACATTAAAATCAAATTTTACGTCGTGCAGATTTTAAAAACATTTGCCATACAATATGGCATTTACAAGAAAAAGGGTACCTAAGCAAGCGTATGGTAGCTTTACAATTTAGCAATGTAAGTTGAGTTGTGATGAATGACGACCATTACTGAGGGAATTGGGATTTCGTTGATTACTGAAGTAACACTTACCAATGGAATATCATAACCATTGGTAAATAATTATTGTTTTACCGACAGAAATAATACTTCCGTCGAAACAAAAGGAAACGTTTGACGACGGTTTATCCCATTCTTTCGGTATACGTTTTCATTGTTTTGCACATTCATCGACGGAAAGTGATACTTCGTCGATATCTACACCGACGGAAATGTATATCTACCATCGGTAAATATACCAATGGAAGACCATTT
This sequence comes from Erythroxylum orinocense, assembly GCA_025531955.1. Lineage (NCBI taxonomy): Eukaryota > Viridiplantae > Streptophyta > Magnoliopsida > Malpighiales > Erythroxylaceae > Erythroxylum > Erythroxylum orinocense. The sequence goes on from JANZLX010000212.1 coordinate 12,378,884, forward strand.
CGTCCGTATATTTACCGACGGAGAGTAAGTATCGTCGAAAAATTTACCGATGGCTTATTTAACGACGGTAAACTCCGTCGTTCTTATGTCGTCGCAAATGTATGTTACCAACGGAAAGTTGCATTATTCCATCAATAAATTCCGATGATAAACACCCATTTTCTTGTATTGTAATTTTTATAATGGTTCTGATAAATAACTATTGGTCTAAGTTCGTTCCTTAGGTTCCATTTAGGAATTCTCTTCTTCTTTTAATAGGTGAAAAGAAATCCTCTATATAACATCTTCCTTATCATAGGTGAAGAAAAACCTTCCATATATCTTGTACGAAGAAAGATGATCCCTCTATACAAGATCTTCCTTATCACCAGTGAAGAAAAATTGTTCATACATCTACTTGTTACAGATAAAGATGATCCCTCCAAATCAATGTTATAAATGTCATAATTGTACCAGTTTCAGATTTAGTTATGTATGGTATTATACCTTTATTGGTCAATATTGGGTTTCATTTTAGATAATTATAAAAATTATAAAATGGCGGCCCATGAATTTTTTAAAAATTTGTAAAATGGTCTCTCAATATATTATATTATATATTTTATATTTTTACATTAACCATATTTCTAAAAATCATAACAATAGAATTTTAAAATAACAATAATCTATTTATTTATATTAATATTACTTTTTACATATAGATAATATTACAATTAATATAAAAAATGCATTTAATCATCATACAAATATAAAAACTAAGGATAATACAAAGTACTTAAAATGTTATAGTTTCATCATATAATAAATAATAATTACATCAAAATAACAAATAAAAAGATTAATAAAGTTCCATAACTCTATAAGTATTACAACAAGAGTTCCTGGTGAGAAACACAACTAATTAGAAGTGAAACCTGAAATAAAAATAGTTACAATTATATTTATATTGTATATATTTTACATATGCATCAAATATAAGTGAAATTACAAGAAATGAAGAAATGAAAAACCTGAAACTTCATTAAATCAAATATCCGCTCAAATTATATTAATCTCAATTCTCATTTGGTATAAAACCTTTATCATTGTGAGGAGTCTCATAATCACCATCATTCAAATTCATTACATCAAATGACATATCAATACTTTTCTATCCACGATTATCTTCTTAAGTTATTCTCATCTATTAAACTTGATTCCTCATAAACTCAATCTGCTAAAAGATTGATATGATTAAGGTAAATTGAATTTACAAAACTACTTGTTCTATTAAAGTTCTATTAAACAAGTAAAATAAAATTACTAAGAAATTACAGTAAATTATATTCAACTTAATAATGATAATAATAATAATAATAATAATAACAATAATAACAACAACAACATATCTTTCTCAAAGTTTTAAATTGTATCGAACAAAGACCAAATCGTTCAATCTTTTGTATTCCATTATATTCATTTTCTTGAAATAGATGAATTCAAATGTGCTCCAATTTTATTTACGTCTTATTGTACTCACACATCGACTTAGAATTTGAATTATAAACTTTTGCAATTCTAGAGCATCACTTTTGAATTGGTCCCACCATGCAACTATAAGATAACAAAACTAAAATAATAAACCAAATAAACTGATGATTAATTTCTAAAAAGTAGGTAAATTAAGTTTGTCGCTTTGATGAATAACAATGAGCATTCTAAAATCACCAGAATCATCCTTATGAACGTTTATTTATGAGCTTGTTATATCTTACATCATCTCATGGGCAACAATTAGTGCAACTCAATTATCACTTGTAAACATTTTCCTCAAGTCCTTCATCAAAACAAAACATTAAAGTGATAAGAAATTAGTCACAAATCTTGTAATAGCAGTATGATACAAATTCCTACTATTGTTGAAATCCTTTCTCATTAAATTAAGGACTTATACATGATTATATATGAACTTAGTCTTTTTTTTCTTTACGAATAGTTTCATCAATGATAAGAAAGTATTTAACATCTCCTATATTTCTCAACATCAAGTTAATGCAATGTGCAACATAAAGATTTTAATAAAAAAAATTATACCTACTTTTCAATTTTCTTCTAGGTGCTTTATAAGTAGAACCATTGTTAGTAATGAACTGAAAATTTTTCTAACCTAAATTTAGTCACAACTTCATCAAATATCTAAAATAGAGTATTGGCATTTCTAATAAGTCTAAATGCATTAATAGAAATCAAAAATATTGTCCCCTTTACAAGATAAAGAATAAGAATAATAATAATAAGCTCTTGTATATTATTTGTCTAACCATTACACATGACTAAACATCCATAAGAAGCCCAAGTCATTTTTCTTTCACCTAAATAAATGTTTATTTCATAAATAGAGCTGCTCAGAAGTTTACCTATGTAGTCATCAATTGAAGGAGCTTTATATCCTGGACCGTAATAGGCAATAATATCTACCATAAGTTGGTAGTAATAAGACTGGTCAATATTGAATGATATACCTTAATTATTCCACCATCTAGTTATTGTTATGACTATATCATGAGTCGCTTCTTTAAATTATAAAACACTACGAATTGAAGGTTAGGCTCTAGAAGTTGTTTGTGAAGTTATACACCTTTCTTTTTCTTTTCCTCACATCAAGTACAACATTCTCTTCTTATTAGGTAGGAATACTGCCACTTTTAATATCCCTATTTACATCCCTGATTATAAGAAAAATAACTTTTACTACCAATTTTGTAGTTTAGTTTATGACTCACTTTCTTATAAGGCTCTTTAATATGTTGACACTCTTTAAAATGTGTATCAAATGATTCTTTAATATGATGATTCCTTCACTTTTCAAATGTTTGTTGCAATACAAATAAATGATATGATTCTTTATTCTAAGAACCAATCAAGCATAAGCCTAAACTAGATCATCGAATCTTCCTAAACTTAAAGTGGCTAAATTATCAAGATTACTTAAACTTTCCTCCTTCCTCTATTTATATGTAAAATAAATAAAGACATATGTCAAAATTATATTAATAATTTAGTTATCAACTATTATAAAAAATGTGTATTGATTAACTCAAACAAACACAAATGCACGTCTTATATGCTAAAAACATACAAACGACTTAGACTTTATAAATATACAAACATCTTATATTCAAAGTTAATAGGCCAAGAATCACTATTACCAACTGCTAATGACATAAAAATATGGAATAAGTTGTGTAAAATAACAAGAAAAAAATAAAGCAACGATAACTTCTCAATAATCATATGATATAGAAGTACAAGTGAACTTCACTAATTCATATAAATGATTGTTACACTTTCATAACTACAACCATTTTGTGTCATTACATAATTTAACCATAAAATTACAACTATAATGCATTGTTGTGAGCTTATAACTATAACCCAATGTTTCATTACATAATTTAACCATAACTCACAACTACTACACTCTATTTTGTGTGATTATATAATTCAATTATAAAGTCACAACTATAATCTAGTTTTGTTTGATAACATAATTCAACTATAAACTTACAAGTATAACTCATTATGTGTGATTACATAATGCAATCATAAATTCACAACTTTCTAGCTTTTATCAATATTACAATTTTAATTTTCATTAAATATCATTCTTTCCATTTTCCTCTATAAATCATATTTAACTTGTATATTATAAATGAATACTTTTAATTTAGTGTACTATTAATTGATTTAGGAAACTAATTAAATAAATTAGTAATGAAAGTTTAGCTACAATGAAATTAAAAAATCACACTAATTTATATAATTTAGATATGATTCTTGAGAAAATAGTTAATATTCACAAAATTACAATTTAATCATTGATGTTTCTCTAAATTCTATAACCAAACAATCTTATTTGTTGAATTAGGAATATAGCTAATTAATAATAATTAGTTAACTCACTTTACACTTTGACATAATTAATTAATTTCAGTTATAAACTTGTATTTGATTAAAAAAATCACAAATTCCACTAACTCTTAAATTTCCATTGACCCATGGAATTTAAATATCAAGCATTCAAGGCTCAAGCCACAAACTTATCAAGTTGTTTCTACATCCTACAAGCTTTTATATTATCTAATCTCTATGTAGAGAGTCAAAAACTAAAAGCCACGTGTTAAGAGATAAGCATTTTAAAAAAGAAGCTTTCTACATCTTTGAATATCACCATCATCATTCATCAACCTTGAGTTTGGGATGGCTTATGAAACAAAAAACAAAAGAGCTGAAGAAGATAAAGTAGGTGACAAGAAAAGAAGTACTGTCAGATGAAGAAGTAGCAACAAAAGTAGCAATAAGTGGCACAGAGTAGTAACAACAATGGAGACAATGCCTAGCACTAACAAAGAAGCAATATGATGGAGTGTGGAGAAAAAGTAGATGAAGGCGAGCAAGAGATGGGAGAGTTGGGAGACAGAGAAATGTGTTTTTGCGTTTGGGTTTAGATGTGTATGTGTGAGATCGTGAGAGGCGGTAGGGAAAAGCTTCATCATTAGATTAGGTTTGTTTAATCCTTCAATCTTTTATAATTTACGAAGCTTCCCCCGGTATTTATCGGTATTATTGTCAGTACCAAGTGAAATAATTGATACCAACCAATACTTATATTCGATATGATACATTTAAATTTCATAACATTTTTAACTGGTAAGGCTAGTACCGATTGGTACGGTATGAAATCTATACCATTTCTACATATAACATCCTTTTTTCATAGGTAAAGAGAAATTTTTATATTCATCTTGCTATGTGATAGGTGAAAAAGTTCTCTATAGCTATTATTCAAGATTAAAAGAGACATCACAATGTGTATCCTAAGTAATTCTTCCTCTTTACTATATAAGAACAATCATATATAACTCAAATCCTTCCTTTTCTACTTCGCACCAACACATTAGGGTTTATGTAATATACATATGTGTTCAAATATATTCCTAGCTCAAGGCTGTTAACAACTACTTAATGTGTCAACAATTCTCCCAAAATTTGATTGTGGTTTATTTATATCATAAACTACTTCAAAAGATCACTAAATACAAACTAGTTATTACTATAACTAATTTTTGAGCATATTTGATTAGCATATTTCCTACCCTAATAGACTACACTCATTTTGTAATGTTTTATTCCTAAGTAAGGCTAATCAAACTAAACCCTTAGACTAATCAAACTCATATAAAAATTAATTTTCAAAAAAATGCTAAGCCATTAGTTTTCAACATTTAAAATTTTTCAAAAGCATAAAAACACTCCATTTTGATTAAAAAAATTAGTTCAAACTATCTCTAAAATTTGTTTAAAGATCAATATTTTTAAAAGTTTTAAATAATGTTTTATTGATTATGAAATAATATAAGCATTTTTTAATTTATAAATGATCATGTAATGATTGTACCCTTATTAGAATGACCAAAATAAGTTTTAGGTAATGTTTTCTCTTCGTAAAAATTAACTTGATATTAGGTAATGCACTTTCACAAGTGTTCACATTCTCATACCTCTCATTTTAGCTTTTTCAGGCTTAAGCATGTTATTAAATTTTTATTTCGTAAAGTAAATTTAAACAATGATTCTTCAAAGTTATTGATCTTCTTTATGATATCTTATCCTCACATACAAAATTATCTATTTTATATTGACAACAACTACACTATTAGAATCTTAAATTTCAGGCATTTCACATTTTAATTTCTAATGCATGCACATAAGAGTTTGGTAACCTCTTTGAACTTTTAAAAAAATACTTTATTCCTTTCCATGCTCATGATTTCCAAACATCTACAATTGATCATATGAAAGTTCAATATCATCATTTTCTTCATCACAATCACTATTATGAAGAGAGTTTAAACTTGAAGATAACTCATCACTTTTTCATAAAGCACATGCTTATCGACTCAATTCAAGTTCTTCACTTTTCAAATTGTTTTTATTATCCAATATGGCATTTGGTGCTTTCTTTATCATGTAGTCCTCCTCCATCATTTTCCCTTCTTTGTTTTATTACTACTATATTGTTTAATTCATTAGTTTCATCATTTATAATTTAAAATGTGTTCCAAATATAATAAGTATTTCATATGTCAGGACACTATTTAGCACATTTTGATTATTTACAACATTCAATCTCTCATCATTGGTATCTCACCCACTTTTCTTTACAATCTTCCATAATTTAAAATCTTTGGTTATAAGAAAATCCTTCATCCTATTTCTCTAATACAAGTAATTATTTTTATCAAAGGATGTAACAATATTAATAACTTATCTTGCTTGACTAAAAAGTGATAAAAGTTGTGTCATAATCTTTTTGTGCGTATTTTGCTAAACATGTGTAATGAGTAAGACCCGTTCAGATACCAATTATTAATGCTTATATGGCATATAAATATGAGAGGATTATCTGTGTATACTTTTTGGCTTATTAGAAATGTTGGATCCCAAATTGTTCTTGTAAGTTAGAACTATTATATATGAAATGTTGGGAGGTAAAAGTTGGAAAATATAGTTGGAACATGTTCATTGAGCATGCTTCGATGTTTTATCCATAAATTTTTCTCTAGTTATTGAAATGAAACGATTTTTGATTTAAATTAAACTAGAGAAATAGGGCTGCAAATTATCTGATGAATTCAAGTTCTAATTCAGTCTCTAAGAGTTTCAATTTTTGGATGGAAATTAAGCACGAAATATTGTTCCAGTGTAAGGATAGTTTGGAAATGTTTAGGTTATAATTTTCAAATTACCAAACCAAATTGAATGATTTTGGTGTCATTAGAAAATTAAGACAATGAGGAACATTTTTCTAGAAG
>JANZLX010000212.1:12402100-12412384 GCA_025531955.1 Erythroxylum orinocense
TAAACAGTAAACCAGTAAAATATACAGTACAGCTGTATAATATATCAATATGGACTATTTTGCAATTTTTAAAAAATCTAAGGACTATTTTATAAATTTAAAAAATATCCCGAAATAGTACCCGGTATCAACCGGTACCGATACAGTTCCGTTCCAGAGCCCAATCCGATACCAAGTCCGGTAAGGTATTCAGATCATTGGTTTTATGTTACTTGGATTCAATTACCGATTACCAAGACGCACGCTCGTGATTGTCCCGAGGCTATTGGGCCTCAATAAACCAGTGGGCTTAGCACCATAAAAATTCCAATAAATTACATAATCTTCTTCACTACTGCTGCTGCTTCATTTACTTCTATTAGACATCCCAACTCCCAAGCGCCAAACACAGTACCAGTCTATTTCGATTGTACGGATAAACCGGTCGACAGCCGGTTGCAGGTAAAGTTTAGCGAAGCACCGAAACGAACACTCATTTTGCTTCTGCTGTTACTTCTAACTTCGCTACTACTTTTCCCCATTATACCAATCAAACCCCACAAAACAAACCCATTGTTTTGTCTCCCTCTCTCTCTTCGCATCCGCCATTAAATTCCTCTTGAAGTTTTCATGTTATTTTGGTATCTTCTGTTCTTAATTCCGATTCTCCTTTTTTTTTAATAAAAAAATTCTTTTGGGAATTCTTATCTGTTTCTGACAGAGAATCTCTGACTGGGGTGTTTCAAATCACTGCATGGGGACTGGACACTAGCAGAGGCTCCTCGTTATCACCGCGTTTGACACTGACACTCACGCCTCCTGGAATTCCGATTCTGGAATTGTACGGACAATTTATTGGGTTCCTGATTCCACTTTTCACTTCTTATATACAAATATATAGTATTTATTTATTTATATATACCAAACATCTTACATATTTGTTTCTTGTCGTTCTTCGATTTGTTTTGTTCGGGGAATTATGGTTTCATACTTTCATAGTGCCGTTTAAAATGTTGTGACTGGGACTCGTTGTCTTCTCTTCTCAGAATCTGAAATGCTGACGTGCATAGCTCGTTCCAAACAACCCGGCGATGACTCACTGAGTCAATCGGAAGACTCAGCTGACACCAATCCCAAACATCAACAAGCTGTGAAATCTCTCACCTCTCAGGTGAATTCCCATGCTCCAAAACCCTATTCCTCTTCTGTCGTAACTGCAAGTCTAATTACCCTTTTCTGCTTCGCTTTTACAGCTCAGAGACATGGCATTGAAGGCTTCCGGCGCCTACCGCCACTGCAACCCCTGCACAGTGCCGGTGGCTCAATGCCGGCCGAAGAATAACAACAGTTCCACGGAGCCCGACGTCGAAAGCGACCGATTCCGGTGGTCGCTACTGCGGACGGGGAGCTCCAGCTCGACGACGCCGAGAACATGGGGAAAGGAGTTGGAAGCAAGATTGAAGGGAATATCGAGCTCGAGCGGCGAGGGAACGCCGAACTCGGTGAATGGAAGCGGCCGTCGCGTGAATCCTCCGGTTGTGTTTGTCGAAGAGAGCGAGCCTAAAGAGTGGGTTGCTCAGGTGGAGCCCGGCGTTCTTATCACTTTCGTTTCGCTTCCACGGGGCGGGAATGACCTCAAACGAATACGATTCAGGTACCAACTCTACGAACTCTGTACTTACCACCAATTTAACGTATCTGATTGAATTACATTTATTTCCGGTGAGTTGGATTTTACGGAAGCGCATGAGACACAATTGATTGATTGGTTGTTAAGTTATTGTTAAAATGACTGAGTTCTCTTTACGCTGTTCGGCTTTACATGAGTTTCGTTTGGATGAGTGACGAGTTATATATTCAAATACTACCTTGGACTTGGACTGTCTAACGGAGTGGGGCCTAAGAAGAACAGTGAAAACCACACCAAGTTGAGAAAACAAAATTGATCAAAGAAAGTCCAAAAGGAGTAGTAGTGGGAGTGGAGCCTACATTATGTGATTGTGTTGGGTTACCTTTTTCGCTGAGACTTTGTCATGCTGTCGGGAGATCAACTCTGCATTGCCCAATTTTCCCTCAAAACAGTTTGCCTGATTTTATTCTCCGTGGCCTTTTTGTCACCTACCATTTCTTTGTCATTTAGTTTTTATTTATGATCGCCAAACTGTATGAACGACAAAACAAAACGTTGCACTCACACAATCCCTATTGTTGGCTACCAAGTACCAACTATCAACCAAAAAGCATCCCCATGGAGAAGCTGTTGAGATTTTACTTGTTTTACGGGGGACAATGACGAGATGTTTTCATCACCGCTCCACCAGCTAGTTCACCCACTACCCCAGATCTTTGACTCACTATGCAATTCCAAACTCTTCTTGTGGGTTGATCAATTCTTCTTTGTTAACTTTATTACCCATAACAGTTTAGTCTGAATTCACTTTAAAACGTCTTGTTGCTTGTGTAATGATTTCATGCCATTACTACTCGTGGTTGAATACTCATAGTTTTGACTGATTAGACACGCACCTTCAATAATGTTGTCACCTAATATATCATATACTATGCATCTAAAGACAGTTTAAGTTGCCAATGCTCTTAAAGTAACGTTGTTAAATCCCATTTTTCAAGAAACGTTTTTTATGTCCAGATTAGTGGCCTGAAATAATTAATTGAGCTTGGTTGGTTTAGAAAATATGATCACTTTATGTAGGCTTACGGCCTGAACCATGAAGCACGTGAACAAGTTGTAATTCTTCCATTAGCAAAATCCACTCGGCAGGGCTTAAATACGTAGTAGTGTACTCATGTCTCGTTTACCAAGACTTTTGTTGTCAGGTTTGTCTGACGTTTTGTACTTGCACAGTGTTTTTGTATACTCACATAGTTATGTAGCATTTTCTTATTTCCTAATGCTAGTATCATTTAGGGGCGCCACATTCTTTACGCTATCTTCACTTTTTTGCACACACATAATTTCTATAAATATTAAGGCCTGAATACGGTTTCATTTTCTGTGATTAGTCGAGAAAAGTTTAACAAGTGGCAAGCCCAAAGGTGGTGGGCAGACAACTATGACAAGGTCATGGAGCTCTACAATGTGCAGAGGTTTAACCGTCAAGCTTTTCCCCTTTCAACGCCTCCAAGATCTGAAGACGAGGTAACTTCCTCCTTAACTACCAGACAGAAACAAGATTATATACACTATATGGTACTTTCATTACCACTTGTAGCGGTTGGTTGTATAAGCAACTAATTGAAAGTTATATACGCCTCTGTTGAGCAACTATAACTACTGTTGAAGACATAAAGAAGGAAAGTCAAATGATGAATGCCCACACCTTGCGTCAAATGTTGGTATTCTGGGGTACCACGTTGGGCACAATTATGCCCAACACTCATCTAATAATGTTGCATTTCAAAACTTGTTCAGAGCTCAAAGATGGAATCTGCGGAAGGCAGCCCAGTAACACCACCACTGACCAGAGAGCGGTTGCCTCGCAACTTATACCGTCCAACAGGAATGGTAGTTGGCTATTCATCCTCTGATTCACTTGACCACCACCCAAGGCAGGCCCGTAATTATTATGACTCGGGTCTCACCTCCACACCAAAACTGTCCAGCATTAGTGGGGCCAAGACAGAAACATCTTCAATGGATGCTTCTATAAGAAGCAGCTCATCAAGAGAGGCAGATCGTTCTGGCGAGCTTTCCATCAGCAATGCCAGTGAGATGGAAACTGAGTGGGTTGAACAGGATGCACCAGGGGTTTACATCACTATCAGAGCCTTGCCAGGTGGCAAAAGGGAGCTAAGACGTGTCAGATTCAGGTACCTTTAATTTGACAATTTTAGGCACAGAATGAATAAACTATCTTATGACGGATAAAAAGATCTCATGTGTTTTCTGCACAGTCCATTATTGTTGAGAGTTGAGACAGAATTCATTTTTAAAATTTTTGGCAAATTAGAATCATTTCTTAGCAAGAGCCAACGAGTTATTCAGCTCCAAGTTGGTTAGTTTTAACTGCAGCTGTTTATCATTCTTATTGGGCATCGTGTTGCAGCCGAGAAAAATTTGGGGAGATGCATGCAAGACTCTGGTGGGAGGAGAACCGAGCCAGGATACACGAGCAATATTTGTAACAAAGCAAAAGGAGTATCAGCTTCTGCGTCTTTAAATTGAGGGGTTTTGGTCTTCTCTCTTTCGTCACTGCCATCTTAATAGATTCCCACTTGCATATATATACATCTATATGATCAGGTGCCACAGGCACAGCTAGATTTTGAGGAAGATGCGTACAAGATCCCTTTTAACTGTTACTCACTTGTGAAGTTTCCCATCAGAAGATGGAGATCATGAACATAACCTATATAAGAGTTCACTTTCAATTGATGGATGGGTCAGGGGTCAAGACTAAAGAGCGAGCGACCATTGTGTACTTTTAGAGTCATGTGGATGTGGGTCGTCTGGCGCCACATTGATGTCAATGAAAGAATTTATGCTCTCGTATTGAAGTTTCCGCATAGAATTGATTAATGCTTCCATTAACCTCAAGCTTTTACGTGACCCTATCAGTTGTATGCAGTGATATTTCTCACCAAGAAAGCACAAACAATTTAGATCATAATGCATTTTAGGGATGCTAGCAGTTTCTGGTAAGTGCTAATGTAGTTCTCCTTTCACTTTTCCAAAGGAATTCAAACCTATGAAGATGAAGGGAGCATATTTACTAAATCACTGTGCTAAAGACTGCAGAAGGAAAGAAATTGTGTCAATTGTATGATGAAGAGGGAGCAGCATTATAAATATAATTTTCTTCTTGTTATAAGGAATTCAAACTTCGACGAAAGTTTAAATTTCAACTGTCGCCGGTAAGTGCTAGTTTACTTCTTGTATTGCTAGCAAACGCCAATTATTTATGCTTTCAATTTTTATTCGGATGTCTGTTTTTCTCTAATATAAACTTCATTACTAAAATAAGATGATTGAAATGGAAATAATAATAATATTGAAGTAATAAGAGTACAAGTGTTGTAAAAGTGTTAGCATTATTGCTCTAACTGTTATCCATATTCAGATTTAGTTAATAAGATAATGGTTTAATATTTTAAATTGAATGGGTGCAAGAATGAATGTGGATAGGCCCTAAAAGTAAGAAGTACCAAATGGAAGGCCTTTGCCTGTACGTTTCTGCTGTTTTAGTAGGACAACCAGAAGCCCAGTTCAAACTTTTACTTGTGTACTCTTACTGAATCGAACCAAAACAGGCTTAAGGTCTTTATAACCATCAACTTAAAATCTGGGCCACAATTTACCATGGATTAATAAGTCCACTTATTTGTGAAATAATGCATTGAACTGCTATATCCAATTAGAACGATTCGGTTTCCCTAAATTAGGCCTACCTGAACTAGAGTTAAATTGATACACTAGTTTGTTAAAAAAAAAAACACTTTTGTGGTAGTCTTCATTCACCTGTCTCCTCTTTAAATGTATAAAAAGTTACCAGAAAAGTAAAAGTTATTCAGTCTTTCATATTTTTTGGTTGAGCTCAAGCTTTAGGGTTCAACCTCAAATTTATTTATAACTGTACTATACCAAAAATTTATAAATAAAACGACATTGTTTTGGGTAGTTATATTAAAAAACTATTACTTTGATAATAAAAATTTGCATTTTTTAAACTTTTGAAGAGAATTTAAAGCTAATTTCATTAATTTGAATCTCAATCAATTCAAATTTAATCCTTTAATTTTCGATTGAAGTGACTAATATTACCAACCCTATGCATACTTAACTCAACTTTGATAGCAAATCAGCTGTCTCGACCATCTATACCAGTTGTTTTGTCATTGACAGAGACTAGTAAACTGCTTAGCAAACTTCTCACACCAATGGACCACCAGTGATTGAGCCCTCCACCGCCAGCCCTACTACTACCTTCCCCGTCAAACCACTAACAACTCATTTACTAATACTTATCACTACCATCACAAATCAAGCATACAGGAATCATATAGAAAACCTAACCCTAACCCTAGATTTGCTTTTGTTGTAGCTTCATCACCATTCCTCCATTTCGAGCTCCTTCTTCTTCACCCATATTTCCCTTGTTCTTCCAAGCATTGTTCTTCCCTTGATGACAGTGCTTTCCTTGCAAAACAAAACATCATTAGACTTCATTATAAACTATAATAGAGACATACTTTCTACCTCTATCCTCAACCAACCCATCTCCCTCTTCTTCCCCTTCATCCCCTTCTCAACTTGCAACACCCTTTGCACCTCACTCTTCTTCCCCATCCCACTCTACAAATCAAACTATCTCACCCCCAGCCTCTTCCATTCCACCTCCTAAAGCTTTTGCTCCATTTAACAGTGTACATTAACATAATAAAGGGGCTAGAAAGACTTGGAAACAGATTGTGGGTGACAATTTTGACTCTTATTTGATCTACTATCCACCACTTGAGATTGAAGGAAAGCTAACGACGGCTCCAAGTCCAGACATTTTGTAGGAAGGAGCAAGGACATATGACGCTATGCTCACTGGATTTTTTATGGATAAAAGGCCAGCTTTTCTTGTGATATAAGCTTGGACCCAGAGAAGTTAGAAAGGTAGAGGACTAATGGAGATCATGCTAACTAAGGAACATAATTTAATCTTTACCTTCTCCTCCAAATCGGAAGCTTAAAAGGTAATTGAAAAAGGCCCTTGGCACATGTCTCAACTTCCTTTATTTCTTCAAAATTGGTAACCAGGTATGAAATTAGAGAAAATTAGATTGAAAAACATTCCTCTATGGGTGAATATCCATAATATTCCCTTGGAATATTGAACAACTAAAGGTTTGAGTGTGCTAGCTAGTTGCTTAGGAAAACCAATCTGTATGGATGAAAACATTGCTTTGAGAAAACGGATTGGATTTGCATGATTATGTGTGAGTCTGGATATTTATATGGAAATGAGAGACAACATTCCTATCTTAAGGTTGGTCGACGGGCATTCTCTCAGAGAAGACAAGGTATTGGTTGCATATCATTGGAAACCTTCCATAAAAGCACAAGGCAAAGAATGGAAACCAACGGGGAGAGTTTTCACTAGAGGAAATTATTAGGAGGTGACGAGATTGGAGGAGCTAAATTCTATAGATAACAAAGAGTTGGAGGAAGCTAAACATGTATTAGATAATCGTGAAAGCCTAGGTAGGTTAGTTTAGGCTAAAAGTGATCTACCTACAAAAGGTGAGAGTATCCAAGTTGATAATTTTCCAGATTCAGATCAATAGGTGGAAATTCAACAGCAACCTTTGAGTGCCTCAAATAAACTATCAAGGAACCAGCTGGAAAGTGAAAAGGAAATTAGTGGGATAAATCCTTGTCATAGAGACAAGGAAATCCAACTAAATGAGCAACTCAACAGCTGGAAGAACAGCAGAGAGGAGTTACTCAAAAGGAATATTTTGAACAAGTAATCTCTTAGAAAAGCAACGAGTGCAGTAAGAAAGGCTCTAAAGGGAAAAGCAACCTTATATGATCTTGATAGTTTGGAATGTAAGAAGAATAAACAACCCTTCTAAGCTTAATGCAGTAAGAGATTTTGTTCTGGAGGAAAAGCCTATGTTATTTGTTTAATGGAAACAAAATTAGGGAAGCATACTTAAATAAATTAAGTTGTTTAGGTGGTAAATGACAATTTCTCACAAACCACTAAGGTCATGACTATGGAAGGATTATTATTGTTTATAATGGAGATCTTTTGGAGGTGGAAGTTATGGAAACCAGTCAGCAATTTATCCACACAAATCTTAACTTCAAAATGGAAAACACTTATGCTTTAGCTACGTTTGTCTATAGTTTTAATATAGGGTTTCAAAGAATTGAACTGTGGACTTCCCTTCGAAGACTCAAAGCTTCAGTTAGCCATGGTTAGTTAGTGGGGATTTTAATGCCACTCTATACATATTAGATGTGGAAGGGAATTGCAACCTACTCAACTACACCTCTGATTTGTTTGATTGCATATAGGATATGGAATTAACAGATTTAAAATCTGAAGGTCATAGGTTCACTTGGTCCAATAAACAAAGCTTTAACTAGGTCATTCGTAAAAAAATTAGGCAGAGCTATGGTGAATGTGAACTGATTAAGTACGTTTTCAGAGAGTTCAACCAATTTCTTAGATCCGGGAATTTCTGATCATACATCTATCAAGGTGAATAATTTGTTTAAAATGATTAGAATTCACCATCCATTCAGATTCAACAATTTTCTAGTTGATGTGGAGGGTTTTCAAGAAGCAATTACTAACGAACTGGAGCACGAGATCTACGGTACTAAGCAATTTATTTGTTTGCAAAAGCTCAAGGCTATTAAATAGGAATTGAAGTTGTTAAATTTAAGGAGAGGTCAAAATTCCACAAAGGAGAAAGAGAAAGCAATAAGCAAGCTATTGATAATTCAGAAATCTTTGGCAACTAGCCCAACTGATTGCAATCTAGCTATAGTCGAGAGGGAAGCACTTAATTCTTAAGTAGAGAGCCATAATTAATTGGATTAAGGATGGGGACATATGTGTAAAATTTTTCTTCAATTTAGTGACCACTAGAAGAAATGTCAACAGAATAACTTCTATAAAATCCGAATATGGGGAAACTTTATTTGGACAAGTTGAAATTGCTAAGGAAGCTAGGAATTTTTATCAAAATCTCTTAGGCACTGAAGGTCATTCTGCGAGTAATGGAGTGGATCTTAGGCAATATTTTATAGCCAAGATTCCTGAACATGAAGCATCCTTGCTAATTAGACCTATCACAGATCAAGAAATAGAGAAGGTGGTTTTTAACATAAATGGTTCTAAGGCTCTGGGTTCAAATGGCTTGAATGGTTTTTTATCTAAAAAAACTTGGGAAACATTGGGAGATTTGTAAAAGATGATATACAAGAGTTTTTCCAAAATGGTGTCTTGCTTAAGTAGATTAATAAGACCTTTCTATATTTGATCCCTAAGAGTTCTAACCCGGTCACTTGGAGTGATTTTAGACCTATATCGTAAACTAATTTCCTCTATACGATCATCGCCAAGATTTTGGCAAATAGGTTGAAAGATATTCTTCACTTACACATTAGTGAGAATCAAGGTGCTTTTATGAGTGGTAGACATATTGGGGATAATATCCTTTTATTGCAGGAGCTTTTGAAACGGTACACTCGAAATAGAAGCCCTCAAAACTGCACTATTAAAGTAGATCTACAAAAAGCTTTTGCTAGTGTTAACTAGAGATTCTTACTATAGACTATGGAGGTTATAAATTTTCCCCATAAGTTTATCAAATAGATTCAAGAATGCATTACAACTGCCTCATATGGAATATTGATTAATAGAAGGCCTATAAAGACATTTAAAGGGAAAAAATGGATTTAGGCAAGGAGACCCTATTTCCTCTTACTTATTCCTTATTTGCATAGAGGTTCTGACCCTTATGCTGAAACATAACACTTCATTTGACTCCAACTTCAAATACAATTCTAAATGTAAGAAGCTTTCCCTAACTAGCTTATGTTTTGCAGATGATCTTATTCTTCTAAGTAGGTAAAATACTCCTTCAATATCTCTACTGATGAGTACTTTCCATAGTTTTAAGGAGTTGTCTGGATTGAGTATCTGTTAGACCCTGTTCCCGAAGCTCAACCAAAAGTGTTGGACCACGTTCCCGGAGCCCAACTATCCGAAACGGATCAGAAAAGCGTTATCGGGTGCCAACTTAGGGTTATTTCAACGAACCCTCACTTGCTTTGAATCAAACCTTTCGAATTTAAAACCAAAAGCTGCCAATTTATTTTTGTGGAGAGGTAGCCAAACATGTTAGAAAACCAATGCTTCAAGAATCACTCAAATTGGAGGTCAGACAAAGGATTTATGGTCAAAAGAATCCAATGGGTTTATGTCCTCATTCCAACTGAACATGTCTCGGCGTGATTCACATAACTTTTTGTACAAATGTCAGATTGCTTTCGTTTTTGTCCATTAGAAAGAAGACATCGAGATCTATAACTCTTATGTAGACCTCAAAATGAGATTCGGCCTCTAAAATAGTCAAAATCGCGTTTTACTGTAGCTGACCTGAGGACTGGCCAGACAGCCCATTTTTACCCGAGAAGGTCCATTAAATGGACATCCATGTCCGTTTAACAGACATACACTGGGCAAAGGGTCCAAAACTCCTTCCAAAGCCCCTCCAATGCTTCCAACTTCCATCCTAACACCATATACACCCATAATCCCCCAACTTCAACCCTTCAAA
>JANZLX010000212.1:12417901-12429948 GCA_025531955.1 Erythroxylum orinocense
CAATTGCAACATCAACTCTTCCAGAGATGGACCGGAGTTGTGATAGGAAGCTTCTGGTCTGTACGAGAATTGTTGTGCATCCTGCAAGCTATCATGAAAGTAATTCTGATGATTATTCCATCCATAACAAAAGTTAGATTGATCATTCCAAACATTGTTATAGGATTGAGAATATAAGTTATAAAAGAAATTACTTCCGTCTATATCGAATTTTCTTTTTATTTCAAACACAAAATAAAAAATGAAAAGATCACCAAATAATAGAAAGGTAATTAATCACGAACAAATATATACAAAACATCGCATTCCCCAGCAACGGTGCCAAAATTTGATCGCGCATCATTATGCTAGTTAAAATAAAATAATTAGACTACTACTATAGCTGTGGAGAGTCTAGATCCATCCCACAGAGAATGTATGTAAAGTTTATGGAATGAAATTAATCGATGTTTGGGAAAAAAGGGGATTTTGGACTTTTAAAGAAGAAAAATAAAATAAAACTAACTAATAAAAACAAATTAAAGAAAGCATGCAAAAAATGATAAAAGTGGGGAATTCGGTAGAGACCTGGTTCTTTGGTTCAATCTCGGCCTATTCCCTAATTAAGCATATTTTATTAATTTGTTGTTCTTTAACCTTTCCTAGCAACTATTAATCGTGGGTTAATAATTAACCCAAGTTTTCCCTTAGGTTTTGTTTAATTAAAGATACGATCGTTAATTAAACCTAACCACCGAACAACCTAGGATACGTTCTCTAGATTTAATTAGGCAGTAGCATTACAAATTAGGAAAACCAATTAATCAAGGCAACAGCCACATACGATGCGTCATTTAACTTAGGTCATGTTATCTCTAGTGATTAAGAATCATTAATCGCTACACATAAATTTCAACGTAATAATTACGGATTGTATCAAAATTCTAGCAATGGGTTTGCAATTAGCAATTCAATGAACGCATTAAAATTATTAAATCACAATATGCAATGGGTTCATACACACATAACCGAATAATAACGAAAATTTGATTATCCATACACTCAACCCAAATCAATTAACATCAGATAATACAATCAATTTATAATGAAAGAAAGAAACAACAAAATAATTAAAAAAATACTTAACCCGAGTCGTCGATGTCAATGTCACCTCTGAACTGACATCGAGATGCTTAGCCCTTCATGAGTCTTTCCCAAAAAATTACTTCAGCCCCATTCCAATCCCTAGCTGCAGATCCCTTTATTCAGCCTTTTTATGCAGCCCTCTGTTCTCCTCTCAATGTGCCCGCACTGCTGCGCCTCCACTGTAGCTTGGTCACACCCCTGCACTGTAGCATTTTACTGTAACTGATGGGACGAATTAGTTTTGTGTCTCAGCTACTATTCACTTAAATCCTTCACATTGGCCTTTCTGCTCGCTGCCCCTCATCAAATGCAGACCCCAAGCTACAGCCCAGCCAAGCCGTTGCCCAACGAAGCCACCAGCTACAGCACACCAGCGCCTCACACCCACAGCTGCTCTTTGCTATTTTTCGTTGCCGCTATTGTGTATTCTTAAAACCTTCACGTTGGGTCACGTCCCTTCCAAACGCACAACCTTGCATTTCACGCCTGCCTTCCATGCATTTAACGCATTTCCTTCTGCTGCTTGTGACGCTGCCATTTTGCATTTTCTGCTGCCTGGTGTATAAAACAACGTGAAACGCTACTTGCATTTGCGTTTCATGCGTTTGGTTTCATGAAAACTTATGAAACTTACGTACAAAAAAGTTTACTAAACACTGGGCTATTGGCGTTTTATTCTTTTGGAGCTGTCGCTTCACTGATTTCCATTTTTATTTTGATTTTTCTTATCTTCTTCTTGTTTTTTTTTCTTTTTCTTGCTCCACAACGACCCATGTGTAGTGCTTTCTACTCACTTTAATTTATTTTCTTCCAAATTTTACCTAAAATCATATATGAATTAAAGTGAGTATCTTAAGCATTTTTGCATCATTAATCACTAAGTATAAATGATTAAATATATCAACAATTAACCACATACCAATGCTTCGAAGGATAAATTTAGTTTAATTATTTTAAAATTAACCTTTTTGTTTTTATTTCTTATGCTCTATCTCACACACACAAAAATCTTTCTTTAATATTCATATATAGTCACCGGTATATCATAGTTTTCCTTATGTTCTTGTTGTGCCCAAAATAAGTTCTAAAAATATCTATGCTATCCTGCTCGTAAGTATATGAGGTAGTTGTAGTTAATTACCCAAGTTCGTCTCCCACGAGGTGAAATTGGTTCACTCAAATTAATTTTAAATAAATATAAAACAGATAAAATCCTAAACATTCTATCCCAATTTGTTGAGTTAAGGTCGTAACAGCCCAGACCATCCGTTCACTCCTAATGGTGGGAAGAGGAAAACCGTGAGGGGCTTAGAGCCCAAAGCGGACAATATCTGTGGGAAGGTAGTATAGGCTATTACAAGTGGTATCAGAGTTGGTTCCTGACCCGATGTGCTAGCATAGGACGTGGGGCCCTAAAAAGGGTAGATTGTGAGACCACACATCAGTTGGAGAGGAGGCCTTATAAGGATACGGATACCTATCCCCCCTTAGATGCGTCTTCCCAAGTGTAGAAAGAGCAAAACTATGAGGGGCTTGGAGCTCAAAATGGACAATATTTGTAGGCGAGTGGTATGGGCTGTTACAGATCTCCTAGTGAGGTATGGTTTGCAAGTATCTTTAGTGGATGTATCAAATGATTACACACTCAACATAGTTTATCAATAACCTACCCACCATACCTCTGTTGATAAATGTATGGACCAAATTATAACACTTCTTAAAAAGTTAGCCATAAAGATGCTTAGTATTTTTTTTAGAGGGAGGGTCCCGGTTTTTCTTTTAATGGATAAGATAGCCCACCATCACTTAGTCCGTTATAGATAAGAAAAATAATCGTCATACAAAGATTTCATTTTTTTAAAGTTTTGTTAAATCTATCACCATGCATTCATGCATCATGATTTTATACAAAGTTCCAACATTTTTTTTACTAATATGCTCATGCTTTAATAATTTATATTTTCAGACATAATCACCATAATATGAATCCACTCACTTTACTCTTGAATAATAACAAATTGGAAAATAGAGAGAATTTTAATAAATGGAGACGTAACTTTGACATTGTTCTTCATTATGAACGAATTTCGTGGGTATTAACAAACAATGAGCCTGCACCTTCGGGTGGCAATTCAACTTCTAAACAGGTCCAACAATATAAGCGTTGGTAAAATGTTGATAAGACTACTAAGTGTTATATTCTAGCTTCTATCAACGGAATGTTGGAAAATCAAATTGCATGCATGAAAACTACTGGTGTAATTGTCCATCACCTACATGAGATGTTTGGTGTGAGGATCAGGTCTGTAAGAGTGAAAGCTATCCAAACCTTTTATTATCTCAGACAAAACCTTAGTTAATTGATGTGGGATTACATGGTTAAGGTAATCTCTGTGGTTACTGAGGCTGAGATGCTTAGGGCGAACATGGATGCGGAAATGCAGATGATTATGATCATCAATAGCTTAAACTCTTCTTTTCAGCAGTTTCAGTTGGACTATGAACTCAACACCAAGGATTACACCTTGAGTGAGTTGATGAATACCCTCCAAAGCATGGAGGAGATATTAAATATCAAGACTAATAGGCCCGAGGCTAATGTAGCGTCTTCTTCTAAGCCTAAGTGTAAGGGCAAGCAAAAGAAGAAGGGTCTAATGAAAAAGAAGGCCCAAACAAAGGTCAAGGTCCAATCCATTAAAAAGAAGGCCAAAGTAGATACCAAGGGAAAGTGTTTCCAATATGATGAGCAAGGCCACTAGGAAAGAAACTGTGCTATCTACCTTGAGTCCCTCAAAAGCAAACAAGGTATGGGTTTCCTAAGTTTGTTAGGAACTACAAAAGTGGCAGATTCATCTAATTCTTGGATATTAGATTCATGAGCCACTGAACATGTTTGCAATTCTTTGCAGGGGTTCCAGCAAAGGAAAAGACTACTTAAAGTCTAGCCAAAGGAAAAGACGAACCAAAGGCTAGTTTTAAGTCTAGATAGTAGATGGATCCTATGTTTCAACATAATCAGTGGTAATAGTTATTTTAGACTTTCCTAATGGTCATAGGCTATATTTGGAGGATGTATATTACTTCCCAATGATTGTAAGGAACATGATTTCTATTTTTTGTTTAATAAAATCTGTTTATTCCTTACATTTTGAAAATGTTGTTTCAATATATGAGAATAAGGATTTTATTTGTAATGTGATAATGAAACAGGGATTGTTCTTTATAAAACCTATGATAGGCTCACTAAACACCACAGAATTAATAAAACCAATACAATCCAATGACTCTAGCATTAATTCAAAATATCTTTGGCACTTAAGAATGAGTCGTATCAATTAGAAAAAACTTGACAGGTTAGTGAAGGATGAGATCCTTATGGGTTTGGATAATGATCCATTACCCACCTATGAATCATGTATTGAAGAAAAAATGACCAAGGCCTCATTTCCTTTTAAAGGAAATAGATTTGAATCCACGTTGGACCTTGTACACACTGATGTGTATGGTCCCATAAATGTACAAGCTAGAGGAGGTTATGAATATTTCATAGCCTTTATAGATGATTACTCTAGACTTGACTATTTGTATTTAATGCATAAAAAGAGTGAGTCCTTTGAAAAGTTCAAAGTATTCAACGCTAAAGTTGAGAAGTAGCTAGGCAAGTCATCAAAACAACTTCAATTGAATCGAGGTGGTGAGTACTTATCTGGAGAGTAACAACAATTTCTAATTGATAATGGAATTGTTTCCAACTTGTCAGCTCCTCGAACACCTCAACAGAATGGTGTAGTAGAGAGGAGGAATACGACTCTATTGGAAATGGTAAGATCAATAATGTCCTACGCTAGCCTTCCAGAATCGTTCTGGGGATATGTCATACAAACAACAACTTATCTTCTTAACTTTGCTCCATCCGAATCGGTGCCTAAAATACCTAAGGAGTTATGGACTAGCTAAGTGCCTTCGTTGTGGCGCTTAAGGACTTGGGGTTGCCCAACCCATGTTCTGAGGCCTAAATCCATAAAGATGGAACTAAGGTCAGAAGTATGTTTGTTTGTAGGATATCCTATGGGTACATGAGGGTATTAATTTTACAGTCTTCAAGAAAGGAAGGTGTTTGTGTCAACAAATGCGACCTTCTTAGAGGAATATTTTGTGAGAAATCAAAAAGAAAGAAGTGAAGTAGTACTAAAAGAGTTAGCTATTTCATCCAAACCAAGAGTTGATTTGGGTATAGCAGAACAATATGTCAAAATGTATTCAAGAGTTAAATTAGAGGAGCAACCTAAACATCAAGTAGTGCCCAGACATAGTGGGAGGGTTGTGAGACAACCAGACAGGTATCTACTTCTAGGAGAAGGCATAATGTCATATCAGACTAAGAAGAAATGAATCCCATTACTTATAGACAGGCTATTAATGGTGTTGATGCAGAAAAATGGCTCAAGGCAATGGAATCGAAAATAGATTCCATGTACACCAATAAAGTTTAAATCCTTGTAGATCTACCACCAGATGTAAAAGCCATAGGGTGTAAATGGATCTACAAAAGGAAAAGAGGATCTGATGGAAAGGTATAGACTTTTAAAGCTAGATTGGTAGTTAAAGGCAATACCCAAAAAGAGGGTATAGACTATGAGGAGACTTTTTCTCCAGTTACCATGCTTAAGTCCATCAGAATTCTTTTGGCCATAACAGCCTATTTCAATTATGAAATATGGCAAATGGATGTTAAGACTGCATTTTTTAATAGGGATCTTAAGGAGACCATTTATATGGCCCAATCAGAAGGATTCATTGAGCCAGGTAATGAGCATAAGGTATACAAAAGGCAGAGGTCCATTTAAGGACTTAAGCAAACATCTAGATCTTGGAACATTAGGTTTGATAAGTATATCAAAACCTATGGGTTCATACAAAACCTAGATGATCCTTATTTCTATAAAAGGATACAAGAAGGCAAGGTTACTTTCCTAATCTTATATGTCAATGACATTCTGCTCATTGGGAATGATGTAGGAATGGTTTCTATAGTAAAGGGATGGCTGAACGATCAATTTTCAATAAACGATTTAGGAGAGGCTAGCTATGTTCTAGGGATTAAGCTTATAAGAGATCGTAAGAACAAACTGATAGCCTTGTCACAAATAACGTACATTGAGAACATGCTCAATAAGTTTCCATGCAAGATTCCAAGAGGGATTTCACACCTACTAAACATGGAATCAAACTTTCAAAGGAGCAAGCGCCTAAGACCCAAGAGGAGATCAAACGCATGTGTAACATTCCATATGCTTCGACAGTTGGAAGTTTAATGTATATTATGCTTTGCACTAGACCAGATATCTGTTATGCAATGGCAATGGAGCATTAGACTGCGGTTAAGTGCATACTGAAGCATCTTCGTAGGACAAAGAACTTAATGCTTGTTTACTCTAGAAGTAACCTTATTCCGACAGGATATATAGATTTCGATTTCCAATTAGATGTTGATTCATGGAAATCAACTTCTGGTTCTATATTTGTTTTAGGAGGTGGAGCCATAGACTGAAGGAGTGTCAAGCAATCTTGTGTTATTGGTTCGACTATGGAGGCTAAATATGTTGCTGCTTGTGAAGTAGCAAAAGAAGCAGTTCGGCTCCAGAAGTTCCTAAATGATTTAGAGGTAGTTCCTGAGGCAGAAAAGGCCATTATACTTAATTAAGATAATAGTGGGGCAGTGGCTAATTTTAGAGAACCTTATAATTATAAAGCTGCCAAACACATTGAAAGAAAGTATCATCTCATAAAGGAGATAATATAGTGTGGTGAGGTGAATGTGGTAAAGATTCCCACAGAGCAAAACCTTGTTGATCTATTTACGAAGACGTTGTCTCAAAAGAGTTTTGAGGGTCACCTAACAAAGATGGGAAGAAGGGATTTGTCAAACTTGCTTTAGGGCAAGTGGGAGAGTGTTGGAGTTATGTAAATATAGTGCCCTAGAAAACAAGTGTATTTACATATAACTTAATCTTCTTCCATTTACTTTTTGTAATGAAAATATTTATTATTAATAAAACAAAAGAGTTTGGTTTTATTTTATAACTAGCATTGTACAACTAGTTATAAGATACCAAGATTCTTTTGTAAGTAATAGACATATACATAGAGATGTATGGAAAATATCTATATTATTAGAATCTAAATTAGTTGATTTACAGTTGAATAATCAAGTTGGTCACTTGATTTTGGTTTAAACTGTAGTGTTGCGATTTATCTCCATGTAAGTAAAAGAGTTTACTTCGAGGAAATGATGAGTTTCATAACATGATAGTAGTTGACTATTGATAATGGCACTACTAAATGAATCTAAAATCACGTATTTTTTTTAAAGAATAAAGTAGGTCGTTACTTTAATCTTAAAAAATACACCTTAGTAATCTTTTATTACGAACCACAATCTTGATGAGTGGTGAACTCATAGGTGTTTCATTATAATTCTTGATATGATCGAAATTGGTTTTTATAGAGTATCAATCCAGTGTCTACATGTTGGAATTATTAATTGAAACATATATCAGGGAACATTCACTCAATTAAAGAGTTTATAGTGATATCATCACTTCTAGATGTTTTACGGAGATTGATGATTAAACTGGCGCCATTAGTTTGATGGACTAGCTACCTATCAAGTCTTAACACCAAGACGTAATCACTATATAGAGTAAAATATGAGATCTAGAAGGAAAAACTAACATAAAGGCAAAACGGTAATTTTACCCTTTATTGTGTGGATGGCTATAATATGGCTCATAATAGTATTTGCAATTTGGACATCTTATTTGAAACATGTGTTCTCATAATATTTAGTAATTCAAAATTTCAACTAATTGTCTTTAATGGAATGACATTTGGTTAATAAGCTGGAATTAATTCTAATGAGATTAAATTAATTTCGAGCTTATTGGAGCTTGAATTATATAATTTCAATTAGATTCCCCACTTGGCTTGAAGGAAGGATATCAACCAAAGTGAGAAATATAAATAAAAGTTATCGGAAATAAGAAAGAAGAAAGGATAGAATTAGATTTCGAATAATAATACCTAAACAATTTAATTAAGAGTTAATTAAATTGGGTTTTAAAGCCTATGATTGAATGTTAGGCTTACACTAATTAATTGTTAATTAGAAGCCTAAATGACCATTTAATATTAGGATGGACTTTGGTTTGGTTTGATTAATTAGATTAATTAAATTGAAACAAAGTTATTAAAGATAATAGAAGGGCAAATTTCGGTTTTATAGCTAAAAGTGCAGCTATATGAAAAGACCAATAACCTAAATGAGACCCTCTCATTTTCGGTTATGAGGGAGATAGTACATCAAATGCACCTCCTCCTTCTTTATTAATCAAATGAACACTAAATGGTTATATGTTATTATTAAAAGACAACCATTAA
Organism: Erythroxylum orinocense; assembly: GCA_025531955.1. Taxonomy (NCBI): domain Eukaryota; kingdom Viridiplantae; phylum Streptophyta; class Magnoliopsida; order Malpighiales; family Erythroxylaceae; genus Erythroxylum; species Erythroxylum orinocense. The sequence goes on from JANZLX010000212.1 coordinate 12,426,467, forward strand.
ACCATTTAGTTGCACATTTAGCATTGAATTGCTAAATTTAAGATGGGTTTTTATCATGCTTCATTATCATTAAATAGAGTGATAATCTTATCATTAAATGGTTTAATGGTTGTCTTTTAATGATAACATGTAACCTTTTAGCATTTCTTTAATTAAAGAAGGAGGGGGTGCATTTGATGTACTCTCTCCTTCTTTTATCTCATAACCGAAAATGAGAGGGTCTCATTTAGGTTATTGATCTTTTCATATATCCATCTTAAACAAATGAGAGTGTCTCATTTATTGGCTTCTTTATTTTTTGATTAAAGAACGAAGTGATGCATTAGATGCACTTCACTTCTTTCTTTCATCCTTAACTGAAATTGAGAGAAAGAGAAGAAGGTGTTATTCCATTTTTTTGACTCACTCTCTCCTCTCTTGCTAGAACTAGCCAAAACTTGAATGAGAAGAGTCTCATTTTTGGCTTCTTTCAACTAAGGAAAATCTCTTCAAAATTTCTTCCCCTTTCCCACCAAAGGATCTTGTTAACCAAGATGTCCAAGGAGAACAAATGGTAAATCGGATTGGTAGAGGATGCAATAACGAGGAGAGGATACATTAACAAGGAGAGGATACAAAAGTGAGGTGTCAAAGTTATAGCAAGGAGTTGGTATAATTTCCATCTTGTTCTTATGTTAGTTATTTTCCTGATATCATATAATGTATGGATTATACATATTGATTTGGTTATTATGCTTCCGCTATGTTTTGATTTCGGAAAAAGTTTTTGAAATCTACCGTTTTATCCAAATTTAGTATGCTATTGTTTTCGATGCAACATAATCTTTAAAAAACGACCCAAATGTAGGGCTTTCGACTAACTTTAATTCTTTTGCTTCCAAATTATTCCTAAAATCATATATGAATTAAAGTGAGTATCTTAAGCATTTTTGCATCATTAATCACTAAGTGTAAATGATTAAATGTATCAACAATTAAACATATATCAATTTCCTCCATATTTAGCTTTTGGTCGTCCTTGGGCAAAACATCCAAATTAAGCTCAAAGACCTAAAACGTTTACTCAATTCCCATATTTTCCAAGACTATATAATCATAACCAAAGATGAATGACTTTAAAAAATCATAGCGAGAATTCAACATTCAATGCTTCTTCTCATGATCAATCAACAAGCATCATCTTCGAAAACCAAGCAATCTAATAGTAGACTCAGAAAATGTGTTTAAGTAAAATACATCTATAGGTACACTCAACACCATTCATGATCATGATAATCCATAACTTTGCATATCATTTCATTTCTCCACCACTATAATTCATATGCAAAATTATGGATCAAAGGACTTTTCAAGGTTGTAATGTGGGCTAAGGTAAGGTGAGATATATTTAGGTTAAGTAGCATGAGAGTCGTCAAAGCTAGTGAACAAATGCAACACTCAATTATACTATCAAGTGAAAAAGCCCAACATTCACTCACAAATCAATGCAAAAAAAGAAAAGGTTTCACAACTCAAACTCGAGCTCTCACACACAAACCACATTAAACACAACCAAACCGAAGGTATCATTCATACAATTTATACTAACAATGCATTGAAACCACAATAAGTGAATCTTCCAAGACAACATCTACCTCATATCTAATATACTCAAATAACCCATTCATCATAACTTTAGGAGAATGCATTAATCATAAACAATTTTTCAACACATATGCACTTGCTCCTAGATACATTTATTTAAACATATATTTTTTCATTCTTTTTCTTTTTTACTTTTATTTTCTTTTCTTGTGCTTTTCTCTTTTTTTTTTCTTTTCTTTCCTTTCCTTTCTTTTCCTTTTTTTAAAATTAAAAGAAACTACATTAACATGGGAATTTCAATTACAAAACATCCTAACATCATAACGAACCCACACATATGGACACCCCCACACTTAGAATTTTGTGAATCCACAAACTTAATAATCACAAATGCTCCACTAGCTTATGGCTTACGTAGGAGATTTGGGTAATTATAAATGATGTAATGTGGTTAGTACACTAAGAAAAGTATAAAGCGCAAAGGGGTTTATCAAGAGTATCGTGTCAATATGATAGGTTATTTGGCTAATGTAGTTTATGAAAAACAAAGAGTGCCTAATCATATCCATGTTAATGCAAGTGATAGAAATGTGGTCTCGAATAGAAATTCAATGCAAAATTGGGACGTACATGTCATGAAGGTCACATATTATCAAAAGACAATGAGATTGATATGGATTTTTCAATTTATTAAGGCTCAAGATCTCACTAGCTTTATCTACCACTAGTCACTATTCTTTTAAAGATAATGCACATCAACTAATCATAAAAGCAAAAGTACATGCCAAAGTTGTTATGAAATTCTTTAGTCAATTCATTCTCTACTCATGATTAAATAATCCTAGAAGTAATAGAAAATGAGTAAATGTTTCTTTTTTTGTTTTATTCTTTCTATCATTTAAATTGAGAACTTAAAAACAGGCAAAAATAAACCAACAAAGAAACACATATGCATAAAAAATAGATGTAAAAATTTTAAAACAAAGAAATTTAGTTCCCTTGGGTTGCCACCCAAGAACTACCTTCGTTTAGGGTCACTAACTTGACTCCTTCTTCTCCTCACATGATAAAATTATGATCTTCTGATGGCACATGCAGTTCTTCAACGTGAGGTTCTTAAGAATAGGGTCTTGGTTGATAATCGTTCCCATTTTGCTCCTTTCCTATTCTAAGACTTTCAATCTCGATTGAGTCTATGTACTCGGGAAACATTTTGAACATCTCTTTGCCTTTTTCTTCCTCGTTTAGTTCCTTCAATTTGTTATGTAAAGATGAAGAGTTAGTTTCAAAAATGATTATGGACTTAATACTTACCTTCGAGCTAAACGATATGTCCTTTTCCACTTTAAGCTCCTTCTCAACTTCTTCTTCTTCACAAGCAATTCCTTGAGTACTGCACTTAAGATTCTCAAGCTCTTCTTCACTTTGTATGGTTTCCGCGCTAATATCCATCGGGTACTCCTCAGGTTGATATGGTTGTGTCTCTTTTCTTTATGATACTAGGCGGTTGATAGCTTCCATTAATTGATCTACCTGAATTGTCAAGTTCTAGATTCTATAACTTATTTCCTACTGGAATTGCAAAGTGTTAGTAGAATACACAGTAAATAACTTTTCTAAGGATGTACCTGATGTTGGATACCACAAATGTTGGATCCCATTTCTATCTTCTTGCTTTGATACCACCTATGTTAGATCCCGCTTGCTTCCGGAACCTAACTCTTACTAAAACATGAACGTGTGCAATTTACCTTGAAGGGTTATTACATTAAACCCTCATTAGCCATCATATTTTTTTTTCATTATCCTAACATCTCAAAGATTTACTCACAAATTGTTCCATGGTGTGCTCATACAAATCAGTCACTATGCTTGAACTCAATTCTCCTACTTGTGAA
>JANZLX010000212.1:12454560-12468548 GCA_025531955.1 Erythroxylum orinocense
AGGGATGGGTATAAATAATAACCACTAGATTGGAATGAAAACTTGATACCCACCCCCTTGGAGGGTTTAGTAGATTCCCAAATTTAATAGAATAATTCCTTTCCCTTGGAATTAAAAACCCCAAAGCAAACACTATCTTTTGCAATTATTCCATTCCTTCATTCTCAAACCTTCAAACCAAACGCCCTATCTTTTGCAATTATTTCATTCCTTCATTCTCAAACCCTCAAACCAAACGCCCCCTTATATCTCAAAATTTGTCTTTCTTATGATTATAAGGTACCAAACCAGTAATAAATCAAAGTTCTCTTTTGCTTTGAATATGATTTTGTTTTGAGTCTTCAACTATTGCAATCAATTTCTTGCTTGCATTTTACGTTATTTGGTATCAACAATCTTTGTCTTCAACATTTAATAATTTTCGAGTCCAATCTATGCCTCTCATAATTCCATGGAATATGAAAATTTTGACTCCATATCTGTTAAGTTTAATGGGAAGAATCATCCTCTTTGAAAATCTTATTTTCAAATTTTTATATAAAGAAAAGAATTGTCTAAAATTCTAGATAGGTTGTTGTGTGAACTAATTGATAATAAAAAAGGCTAAATGAAACGTAAATAATACTAAATTTATTATTTATATTTCAAATTTTGTTAAAATAGAAATTGCTTTGAATTTGAGATTGTTTAATACTACTAGTGTGATTTGGGCTCACCTTGAAAAAGTATATTCTCAAACCAACCAAGCTAGACAATATCAAATTGAATATTGTTGAAAAATCGGGCTGGAATCTGATCTCGATTACAATGAAATTGAATATTCTTAACCTTTGATTTCTTAAAATCAAGATCTCTTTCATTCTATAAAATGATTAACACAAATTATAATAAAGCGAAAACTTAATTTGTACCTTATTTTGAAATTTGATCTGTATCTTGTTGTATCCCTTGAATCATTTCCGAAACTGATTTGTCTCAACTATTGTAGCTGCACAAGTGTTCGGTTTCTAACGATATCCACAGAGTAGGTTAAGAGAACTCTATAACTCTTACAAAGAGGATTAAGCAAGAAGTGCTCTCTCCATTAGAGCTTAAACCTAATTATAATAGGTTTTGGACGTTTTAGTAATTTAATTGAAATTAAATTTTAATTTCAATTAAACTTTAATTAAAATTACAAATAATTCTAATTAAATACCAATTATGGCCAAATTAAATTCAATATCTCATATTGATCCTTATTCATTAAATATCTTATATTTAATGATCAAGTTTCTCAAACTTTACAATCAAGTCCAACTTAATTAAATTAACTTTGCTCTCTTCAACCTATTTTTTTGTAAGACCTATTAGGTTCTCAAATACGTTAGTAATGATTATAAATTATAATTATAATTTATAATTAGAATTAGATAAATTAAAAAAGTTTTAATTTATCTTTAATTCTCCAATTAAACAATTTATAATCATATATCAAGATTGACGTCTAATGATGCGTCATGACTACCCAAATATTTAGGAATGTCAAAGTAATTTTGACTAACCTTTTTGTACATGATTTTTTTTCGTATAATTCAATCATTGTATCATACAATGTTCTGCTTAGTTTAAATTAGATATGACATCTTTAAGTTTTATTCATGATTATATTTCTTAAGAGCTAAAGAAAAAAAGAGATAGGTGTAGATTGTTTCAAATTCTTATGAAACTTAGACCTGAATTTGAAATTGCTAAAGCCAATATCATTAAACAAAGATTAATTGATATTGGTCCAATTTTAGGACAACTTTTTTAAGAGAAAACCCAACTTTAAACTTAGGTTAATTTGGATGTTAAAACTAATTATGTTGATGTTGTCTTTTATCTTCTTTTCGCAAACCTCATATGAAACATTCAAATGCAAAAGATGACGAATAAATGTGGTTATTATAAAAAGAAAGGGGATGTAATCTTTAAATTTCAACTATTGTAAATATTATTTTATGCTCTACAATCTATCAATTTGATTGTAGTTTAATGACAATAATTTAAAAGCATTCTTTATCTTGTACATGTTTAGATGTATATGATAAAGTACATGGAATAATTATACATTACAAATGAAATTATAATGAGATTATAATTTTGAGATTCATATTGCATTTATGTATTATCCCTAAATTGTTCATAGTCATCGTTCTATTAAGACTTGACATTAATAAAATATAAAAAGACTAGTACATGTTATGTTTTTTTTCTTATAAAGGAAGTAGTCGATCTCATAGTCTAAAGTATAGAGATACTTAAACAAACGTCTTGGTGCTTGTTAGAGAACAAGTTCGCTGAACTGACTTGACATGAGAAATCCATTTGGAACATAATATGTCTATGAAAATTCTCATTGTGATGATTATATGAATGATCTTTTTGACTTGAGATCTCCAAAGTTATCTTGTATAGGAATTATTATGTTTTGATACTATTTATGACCTATTCTAATCATAAGTCGTTAAATCAGTAGTCATTGGATGTAACATGAACTATATGATGGTAGTTGTGTGATCAAAATAGGATGCATCACCCTAAAGTAATTAAGAAGAATGTTTTGTTGTTCTCGATTAGTATTGATTTGAAAAATCGTTGGCTAAGGTAGAGTGATGTTTTGTAAATAGTTTACAAATGTCATTAATTGAATTGATAGCTAATGGCAGAGAACCAATATGGTTAGATTCAAAATAGAGTAGATATTAATTCCACGCTCTATGTCTAATCAAAACATTGTATGATAAAATGATTGAATTATATAGAAAAATCATACATAGAAAGGTTAGTCAAAACTATTTTGACATTCTTGAATAGTTGGGTGGTCATAATGCGTTGCTAGACACTAATCTTGATCTATAATTATAAATTATTTAATTAGATAATTATAGATAAATTAAAGGAGTTTTAATTCATTTAATTCAAATTATGAATTAGAATTATAATTTATAATCATTACCAACATATTTGAGAACCTAATGGGTCACATATAAATAACGGATTGAAGAGAATAAAGATATTTTTAATCAAGTTGAACTTGATTGTAAAGTTTAAGAAACTTTATGATTTAATATGAGATGTTTAATAAATAAGGATCAATATGAGATATTAGATCTTATTTCGGCATAATTGGTATTTAATTAGAATTATTTGCAATTATAATTAAAGTTTAATTGAAATTATAATTTAATTTCAATTAAATTACTAAAATGTTCAAAACTTATTATAAATAGACTTAAGTTCTAATGGAGCTAGCATTTCTTACGTAACACTCTCTATAATAGTTACATAGTTCTTTCAACTTATTTTATAGATATCGTTAAAGTTCAGGCACTTTTGTATCTACGGTGGTTAAGATGGATTAGTTTCGAAAACGATTTGAGGGATAAGACAAGAATATGATTAAGCTTTAGAATAAGATATGAATTAAGATTTATGTTTTATTATAATTTATGTGTTAATCATTTTATAAAATTAAAGTGATCTTTATTTTCGAGAAATTAAAATACGAAAAAGTTTCATAATTATTCTACTGCGGCTGTGATCGGATCTCGTCCCAATTTCCTTTCAGTAAAGGAATAAGTAAATTCGACATGCATTTCTTGCTTTTTAATTTAAGTTAAAATCAGACTAGTGATAACTCATATAGTACTACCTCGACTCTTCTATAGGAGACTATACAATAAATGATTTAAACAACCATGCAATCTCTTTTACTGAGTGCTATTTTATCTGCCTTCTCTACTATTAGTTTATCAAGGAAAACAAACTATTAATTATCTCCTTATTTCATTGACTTTGTAACATTTAATCACATGTCCAACCAGACACGTCATTTTTCAAAACTTGAACCATATCAACCAAATAATCTTACTATTGTTGCTAACAAGGAAAAATTACCTATAACAGAAGTTAAATCACTTTCTTTGAACAAATATCTTCCTCTTTCTTACTTTCTTTATGTCCCAAATCTAATTACAAATTTAATTTTTATTGTTTAATTGACTGATTAAAAGTGTTCAATTAATTTGTATCCTTCTAGTTATTCTTGACAGGACCTTCAAATAGGGAAGGTGATCGAGAAAGGGCACAGACAAGGACGGTTCTTTTACTTATACTTTGAATGATCCAACCTCTCATAATCTTAAGGATAATCAGTCTTCTCTTCCATTTTACAAGGTTTTCTTCTCCAAATGATAATAAAAGTGATGTTTTTGGCGTTGACACGTTAGACATCCTCGTGTAATTTAACTCAAAAACATACTTCAGTCAATGTTCATCCTGATCACTTAAAATGTAACTTGCACTTTTGCAACGTTAGATTGTGAAAGTCGTTCTCTTGACAAGGTTGCAAAGCTACCTTTTTTCTTTTAATATAGATTTAATACATGCTGATTTTATAAAGTCCATCACAATGTTTGTCCAAACAGTTTATTTGGATACTTTTCATCATGATGCTGTTTCCACCTTTGTCGTTCCAGGGAATCTTTCATTTTCGAACCCAAAAAGTTAGACCAGTGAAGTGAGGAGAGGATGTACTTTGGGCTTCTGGAAAAGTAACCATGAGTCCATGGTCTCACTTTGGACTGAAATTACTTAAGCAAGGTTTCGAAATTCGTAAGAGGCCCATTCATCCGCGTTTCTCTATTCAGACAAATCTAATTGGAGAATGAGAACCGCGTAAAGCAAAACAAGCCGACTAGGACAAAAGAGCAATTTTTATTCCTTTCGCAAGTAGCAACCAGCAAGCAGCTACCAACCTCTTAACAGGATAGTCACAAAATCCACCACCAACGTTAGTAGATCCGATCAAGTTTGGTTCTGCTCCCGATTTCGATTTCGATTTCGATTTCACATACACCACTTACACGTAGTATTATATTCCTTAACAGAACATCCAACATGAGTTTCCTCTTCGGCAAGAGAAAAACTCCCGCAGGTTCTATTCTTTTTCTTCTCTGCTCATTGCTTTTTGTTTATTAATCCATTTTCTTTTAATTTTTCATTGAATCCTTTGAGCCTTTTTTTTTTTCGGTTGATCGATCATCGCTGGGTATAGCTGCTACATAGAAAGATGGACCAAAGTTTTGATTCAGTAGAATTGCTTCACGTAGCGATCAATCTATTAATTTTGTTCTTACACTGGGGATTTGGTACAGTAGGGTTTTACTTTTAGGGTTTGTATTGAAAATATTCAAATTGATTCTTTGCTGTTGATCGGTGAATGATAAATCACTTCTCTTCCAAAATTCTGGCGTATACCGTGATGGGCTTTAAAGTAGTGCCTTTTTTTTTAATAATTTTTCGGAGACATGATTGGGGATGCATTCTTAAAAAGTGACTTGCTTAAGCATTGTGTCATATGCTGAGATATAGTGCGTAATGTTTATTTGTAATTACAACATATTTAGGAATATTCTCATTCAAAGTTATCGCAGGCATAACCCGAACTCATTTGACTTGTGCTTTCAGAGCTTTTGCGGGAGAATAAGAGGATGCTGGATAAATCTATTAGAGAGATAGAGAGGGAGAGACAAGGTCTACAGACGCAGGAAAAAAAACTAATTTCTGAGATGAAGAAGAGTGCCAAGCAAGGACAGATGGTCAGCTACTGGTTCTTTCCTAACTGATTTTCTGACGTTATTTACTGTTCTCACAAATATCCTTGAACAAGTAGCTTCAAGAGATCTCACATTTCTGTGGGTGCCTGAATCAGCATATTGTGTTTATACAGTCTATCTAGAAATATGATACGCAAAATCATTCAAGTATAATAAGAGTTTATTAGCTATGTTTCACAGGTTGTTTGTTGGGGACCAGTTTGAATCGTTATTATTGATTAATTGTGTCAGGTTAGTAGGAGACTTATTTATGACAATGCTATGATTAGGTGATGCTAATACTAGCAGATACGTTTTTAACACGCAAAATTTCATACAACTTGCTTCATATTTTACTTTACTTGTTTTAGGGGAGTAGTGAATGTTTGGTTCAAGTTATATGCATTCTCACTTGATCTGTTTGAATATTGAAAGTATTTATTAAAAACAATAGAAAACTCCTTTTGGATATTCATGCATATAAAAAGTTCCTTCTGAATGTTTACTCAACTGCTTTTCTTTTGCAGGGAGCTGTGAAAATAATGGCAAAAGACCTCATTAGAACAAGACATCAGATTGAAAAATTCTATAAGTTGAAGTCACAGCTTCAAGGCGTATCTCTTAGAATTCAGGTACAGGTTACTTGGTAATGCTGCTTGATGCATAAAAATTACTTTCTAAGTTTTCTTCCGTGCAGTTTAGCTTTTCTTTTTTGCCATTTTAAAAAAATTTTAGCGTCAGTTTGGATGACATTTCAAACCCAGAAAACTGGTTGATGCAATCCCTTCGCCTAGTTGTAGTATAAGTGCAACCAAGACGTGGATTTTCTTAGCTGGCATATGTAAAGACGGCAACATGGCCCACGCCTGATCTAGCCTGAAGTTAATGCATAAAGCCAAATTTGACCGGGTTTCAGGTGGCAGGGGAGAACCTGGCCCAAGAAAAGCTCGAAGACCGAAAAGAAGCTTCCAGACTTTGGTATTTAAAAACATTCAGGTGGGGCCACCCCTAGGCATTTGATTATGGTATGTTTTGCTCAGATACAATGTCGTCCATCTAAAGATCATACGGCGACACTGTAGATGGGATACAGGATCATGCCCGCCATGGGAGGTCATCTGTTTTGTAACCTAGGTTGGTTGTGGACCAAATATTATAAAACTGATTCAATTAAACTCTACATACTGATGTTTCTCAGTAAGATTACAGAGTCAAGGATGAGATACGAATTTGTGCTTACTTGAGTGCATCCTTGAGTGCTCTATTGTCATTTCTTTTTGTCTGAACTTTACAGTTTAGTTGATTATGCATCCGTTAGTTTTGTCACTGGTATATAATTAACTAAATTGGAAGTTAAATGTACTTCAGACGTTGAAATCAACACAAGCAATGGGAGAGGCAATGAAAGGTGTGACAAAGGCCATGGGCCAGATGAATAGGCAGATGAACTTGCCGTCTCTGCAGAAAATTATGCAAGAATTTGAAAAGCAAAATGAGAAGATGGAAATGGTGACTGAGGTGATGGGAGACGCCATTGATGATGCTTTGGAAGGGGATGAGGAAGAAGAAGAAACAGAAGAATTGGTCAGCCAAGTGCTTGATGAAATAGGCATTGACATAAATCAAGAGGTATAACTGTCATCTGATGTTTCTCTTCCAAATCATTGATTGATGTCACTAAACTTTTGCTCTTCTGCAGCTTGTAAATGCACCATCATCTGCCATTTCTGCCCCAGCTGTAAAAGGTAAAGTTGCTCAAGTAGAGACAGCAGGAAGTGAAGACACAGGAATAGATAGTGAATTACAGGCAAGGCTAGATAATTTGAGAAAGATGTAATTTTTATCTTGTTCTTCCTGTATAATATTGAACTCTGGGTTATTTCGGATCACTTAATATTTACTTGAGCTGTGTAACATACATGAGAATTGTACCAGGAATGATTTGAGGAGGAAGTGTTGAATCCAATGTAAATAAAGTTCATCTGATATTCACATGAAAATCTTGTGTGGATATTGAGTAGATATAATGTTTTGTTCACTAACTGCTTTAATAGAAAGATCGAATGCATGCTTACAAATTGGTCATAGAGCTGAGTTTTAGAGACATTTAATGTTGGGATTTCTGCTCTTTTAATTCTTCAATGAAGAAAAAGAAGACGTGGAAAGTTGAATATTGAGGCCTTTTTGAATGCTAAAGGCATGTTCATGATGTTGCAATGATAATGGCAGGTTTAGAGATGTGATGAACAGTTTGGTCATGGTACAGTTTTAGTGATTGTAGATTGACCAAATGCTGAAGCTTTGAGAAATGTGTGTTTCTTAACACGAGGATGGAAGATTCGACCACCCCTTAGATCAGCATTCGCACTGGAAGCTAATATTGACTGCAATCGAAATTAAACATGAGGTTTAATACTGAATTGTTATGGAATTAAAAACAAATTTATGCAGAAAATATAGAATTTCAACTCTTTGTGCACAATATGATAGCCCCTTCCCCTGTTCAAAACTTAAAAAAGTAAAGAGCAGTAAAACAGGTTTTAAAATTTTCCTACCAGTTGCCAGCTGAGCACCAGCTGACCCGAAAAATATACACAAAAAGGGGTCTGCAGTGATTCAGACTTCGACTTGCTGAAGACATTGTCGTGGTTAATTATGAAACATAAATAAAAGATTGTAGGACATATGACGGAAGCTTGAACCAATCAATTATTATAAACACCAATCAATTATTATAAACAATCTTTGTTATAATTGTCTTCCAACTCCAATCCCGCCCTGGAACATGTTGCCGTAGAGTGGCAAAGTTATGTAACTTTTGTACGTTGTAATGAACAAATCAATCAGAGGAAAAAGCCAAAGCAAAGCCTCAAACAGGGATGCCGGATTCCACCAAAAGTTCCTGAGAATTTACAGGCGGCGAAGAATCAGCCACCGGTTGCTGATGACATCGCGAAGAAGGACCAACAGATGCCCGACAAATTGGGCAATCGGAGTGAGTGTAGAGCCACATATCTATACAAGCTGCATGAAACGAGTGCTTACACCTAGGCAACTGCCTCACTTCTTCTCCATCTTCAAACGCAGACAAGCATATAGCACATTCGTTGTCGCCACCTTGATCCAGTTCAGTCGTGTTTTCCTTTTTGTACTTGAAACTATACAATAAGTTGCGACTTGGGCACTCGAAACTTTGACTTTCCGTTTCCCTTGCAAACAGGTTTCGACCTTGACCTGGTCTGTGCAAACACCACCTTGTAAAGACAAGGTTGTAGGCTGCAAGCAAAATAGCCGCTGAACCAACAATTGCAAGGCCATAACACAACATGGTTATGTCGGAATTATGTGAAGAATGTGATGGAGGTGGCGGTGACGACGGGCTGAAAGAATTTGGAACATCCCCCATGTTCGATAAAAGTTAGGTTCTTGAAGTTAGCAAAAGATTAACAAGAGATTAGAATAGAAGACTATATATGTACCGTATAGTAAGAGTCAAGCTCATCATCAAGAGGTTTTCACGTCTTTATTGGTAAAATAGTAAAGAATAATTGTTAATCCAAAAGGCTGTGCATGTTACTTAATGGGCAAAAATTACATTTTAAATTTCAACAAACTTAAGTTTTTGAAGCGTCAAATAATTAAACCTTGACATTTTCAAAATGTTAATCTTAGTCAGTTAAATGTCATATTAATGATATAGTATTTTCTTTTATTTTTAAATAAAATTGAGTTTATTGTCATTTAATTCGCTTTTTAAAAGCCTAATATTTTCATCACATTTAGAAATACTTTAAATGGAAGAAAATTTTAATAAAATTAATTATTTATTAGGTAAATTTCATATCAATATTGATATAATATTTTTTTATTTTAAAAAGAAATAAATATGCCACATAATTGACTTTTTAAGATTAATTAAAAAGTGAGTCTTATTGTCAGGTACCTACTGTTATATATTTCTAACAGTGAATCCTACTTGCTATACAACAGTAGAGTTTATTTCTTATTTAAAAATAAAATAATATTATGTTAGTATTAATATGATATTTAAATAATAAGGAGTTAATTCCGTCTAATTTTTCGTCATTTTAAGGTCTATTTTTGATGTTTTAAAAATGTTAGTACTTAATTTTGACAATTTAAAATGTTAGGAATTGTTTTGTATTATATTGTAAATGATGAAATTTAAAATGCACTTATAGACGCAATGTGATGTTTAAAAGAAAGAATGGTTAATGATGGCAAAAACAAGGCTCTCAAGCAAAGCTGGTTCGATAGAGACGGACTACATACATTTGTTGTTAAATATCCCTCTGTTGAGTACCTCTCTCTTCGATCTCTACGTTTGGACTATAAGTTTGAAGAAAACACAATGAATAATAAATGATTAACAAGCTGGGTCTTGTTGGGCTGAAAAGATAATAGCATTGCATACATCGGCGATTCCTTCCTGTAAACAACAGGGTTCTCTTTGGTTTTTGGGATTGGTCAAAAATTCTGATGATCCATGTTTCAATATGGAATCTTCCAACGCGTACTTTTATGTTCAAGAATATTTGTCTAAGGTGTTAACTCACAACAATATGATTGGCATCAGAATGTTAATTTGGAACATCCAATTCCAACCACGAGATTCTACAGAAGATCTTGTCCTAAAATATTCTTCGTTAGCTGATTTCATAGTGACTGTCACGATTTATTTCTCAAACCACTATCTTGGTTATGTGAAAATATCTAATCAGACAAGGATGAAGTAAACTCGATCTCTGTGATGACTCGAGTATTTACTATGACGTAAGGGACTGTGGCGAGGGTTTATTAAATTGAACTCTTTGTTTTATGGGGATTTTGTTATTTCATGCGATCTTGGTACGTTGCAAGAAATTGTTATGTTCTTCATTCTAGTTTTTGTTTTTGTTTTTGAAGAAAAATGAGTTCTTCACATCAGAAACAAAATGTCCAATTCTGCTTCATACTAAATCCAACACATGGGTCTCATGTTTGTGAAGTCTAATAAGTGACGGAGCCAGAAATTTAGTATTAGAGGGCTTAAATATTAATTTTTTTTTAAATTTTGGGGGGCTCAGTATATCACTGACCTTTAAATAACTCTGTCCTTATATATATATATATATATATATATTAAAAATATTTTTTTTAAAAAACCTTGGGAGCCAGTGCACCACTGGGCCCCATGTAGCTCCGTCATTGAGTCTAATGTTTGTGTGATTGCTAGTTTTAGTTTATAAGTTATTTGGATTTAAAAAAGCATATACTTTACAAACTATTCTATTAGTTCCCTCAACTTCTAATTTTATTCATTCATACACATCCTTTATAATTTCATTAATATTGGCTTAATCTGAGAAGCTGTTGATCTTTTATTTTTAATAACAATGCAACCTACTAGTTTAGTTAGGGATAATAACAAGCCTAAAAATATATTAATTACCCTGATAAAAATATCATAAACCTCGCTGGTTGTGTCTTTAATTAGGTTACGCTCCTACTTACCTTGTAACTTTTGATCTAGAAAATATGTTGCAGGTCTTGCGAAATCAAATTACAATATAGTCTACTTGGTGTCCTTTTTTGGTTGGGATAAAAGCAATTCTTTATGTTGAATACATCTCTTTAAGTTACAATGACATGAAAATTAAAAAATAGCTTGAAAATTTTTTTTGGTAAATCAGAAAATGAATTAAAGAGCAATAGAATAAATACAATTAGTTCACAGTCTAAACCACCAAAGGCTCACCCAGCTAAGGAAATAGCCTGAAACAGAGAGCACCTAAGAAAAGGAAAAACCACGCAAAGAAAAGCAACCATAATCCAAACAGCTGGACAAGCACCTAGATAGACTACCAATAAGTAAGCATACATGCCCCGAGGGGAAACCAAACCAAACATAGAAAATCCAGCCCATAGGCAGCCAACTGTGAAAAAACGGAGACGACTAAACACAAATAAGGCTCGATAAGGCCTGAAAACTGCCGCCAAGAGATTACCGAGTTGCTCCTCCAAGCAAGCAAGGATAGACCAACTGGACCTCCAATGCAGTATCCTGTAAAAAAAAGTGAGCAGTAAACCTATTAAAGAGCACTAAGCTAAATTACCTCGTCTCGGTATATAGGTTGAGTAGTTCCCTAACGTAGGAGATTACGCCAGAAAACACTCTCTCCTCCGCCAAAGCTTCATTCTTGAAGGTTCTAGCATTGCATTCTTTCCAGATGTGGTAAACGGTTGTAGAGAGCAGTAGAGGGAAGTAAGGGGTGGCTAAAACTCGAGTTCTGGACTCTAAGAACCAAGATAGAATAGTGGACAGATTTGAAGGGGTGAAAGGAACGAAGTTGAAATGAGAAAGACAATGGTCCCAAATAGTTTTAGAGAAAGGACAGGCAAAGAATAAGTGGTTGACAGATTCATTTGCAGAGAGACACAGGGAACAATGGTTGGGAATATGGAGGAAGGAAAGGTGGTCGCGGGTAGGCAGCTTCCTCAGGAAGGCGAGCCACAAAGTAAAGGAGCAGCGGGGGAAACTGTATTTGGGCCAGACTAGCTTATACCAAGGAACTTCAGGTGAGGGTGGACGCAAAAACGATAGGTTGAGGAATTGGTGTAACATTTGGTTGAGCTGGCTAACCATTCCAGTCTATCTGGAGAGGAACAATTGGGCGTATAAGCTGGGGGGGTCAAAAGTCTGAGAAGGTCTAGAGATACCTCACTCTAGCTCCAAGTATCGTTAATGAGCACATCAGAAACATATGCTGTGAGCAGAAGCTCCGATCCATTAATCTCCCTCAGAGTGGATAAAGACTGTAGAATACCACGCGGGTGCCAAGGGTCCTGCCAGAAAAGAGTAGACATACCATTGCCAATCCTAAATCTAAATTGATGACTCAACTTGTCCTGGACTGCTAAAATCTTTCTCCAACTCCAAGAACTACTGTAGGTAGGCTGAACACTCCAAAAATTCTTCCGCCGCAATATGATTGTATGGACCCACCTCACCCAGAGAGCTTCCTTATCATCAAACAAAAACCAGATCCGTTTACCTAACAACACTTGATTCCAAGTAGTCAAGTGTTTGACTCCTAGACCCCCTTCCTTTTTTGGACGACAAATATCACTCCACTTCACCCTAGCTTAAGAGTTAGAACCTACTTTTTCAGCCCATAAAAAGGTCCTAAGCTTAGCCTCAATATCCTTAAGGATGGACAAGGGAAGAATAAGGTGTGAGGACCAGTAGACATGGAAGGAAGAGAGAACTGAAATAACCAATTAAAGTCGACCCCCATAGGAGAGGCACTTATGAGTTCAATAATTGATCCGATTATCAATTTTATCTAGAAGAGAAGCACAATCCTATCTAGAAAGATGACCTGTTATGAGAGGAATACCAAGGTACCTAAAAGGGAGAGACCCTTGCTGTAGACCTGACACTAGGGTCATCCTACGACTCAAATGACAAATATCAGGGGATAAGTAAAACTGACTTTTGGATTTGTTCATCTCCATACCCGAAAACATAGAAAAAGTATGCAAGGAGTCTAATAAAAGCTGAGTTGAATGCAAATCCCCATGACTGAACAGTAAAAGATCATCTGCAAAGAGGAGATGGTTAAGCTTAAGCCCCTGACAACGCCAATGGTATTTGAATTGGGGAGAGTTGTCCGTAGTAAGCCTTAAATTCCTAGAAAACACTTCCATACAGAGAATGAAGAGGAAAGGTGATAATGGATCCCCTTGTCTTAATCTAGATTTTCCTTTGAAAAATTGAGTAGGAGACCCATTGACCAAAATGGAATAGGAAGGGGTGGTGATACATTCCTTGACCCAATCAACGAACCTCTTCGGAAAGCCTACAGCTTCTAAAGTGTTAAGCAAAAAATCCCAATGGATAGAGTTATAAGCTTTTTGGAGGTCCACTTTGAAAGCACACCTCTTATGAGAGTTAGAAATATGATAGTTCCTGAAGATTTCTTGAGCTAAGAGAATATTGTCTCCTATTCGACGATTCTTAATAAAAGCACTTTGATTAGGACTAATGATGAGAGGGAGGATTTGACTAAGCCTAGTCGCCAAAATTTGAGCAATTATCTTGTAAAGAAAATTGCAACAAGAGATTGGTCTAAAGTCTGGGACAGTGGAAGGGTGAGTAGATTTAGGAATAAGGGAAATGAAAGTGGAATTAAGCTCCTTGAGGAGTTTGCCATGAATGAAAAAGTTTTGAATAGCACCTATCACCTCGTCCCCAACAATTGGCCATGCCTTTCTATAAAAATGCCTGTTAAAACCATCCGGGCCAGGTGCTTTGTTTGGATGAAGGGAATGGAAAGCCTCGCGAATCTCTTGAGGAGAAACTTC
>JANZLX010000212.1:12487329-12504233 GCA_025531955.1 Erythroxylum orinocense
TAATCAATTCTTTTCTCATTAATTTTCTTAAAGCACAATTTCATCTATAACACAATACATATACAAAAACACTCATTTAATTTCATTTACTATTTCAAAATTCCACTAAAAGATCGGGATCCAACATAGTCAACGTGCAGGTGACATTCTTGAAAGACTACCACAAACCCACATAACACATATTTCATGAACTAAAAATAGTTTGCCTCAAATGGCACATTCTTGCAAAACTTGTGTTTCGTGAGCATAAAATATTTCATATGCATTTCCAAAACTTGATTTCTTGAACTTAGTATATTTCGAAAACCATTTTCGAAAACATGATTTCATAAGCATGAGATCTTTTCAAGAGAAAATTCATTTTCATAAATCATCACACAATTCACATATCAAACATGTAGCACAATCTTACAACATTTAAAAAGCAATAAATGCACATGAATAAGGTAGTTGAAAAATCGTTTCTTGTCATTTCTTGAAAGACACTTTAATGGTTCATTACTTAAGTATAAAAGTGAAACCCACCTTAAATGTCCTTGCTTATAACTTGCTCAAATGTGCCTCTCCTTTTTCTCCTCTTTTCTTTCTTGATTCCCTTTTCATAGACAAAAACCCCAAGTTCAAATGGGTTTTCAATTGAAAATCCTTTAAAGTACAATCACTAAAATTGTTTTAAGAATACTTAAACCCATGCATTTCTTAGGCTTCATAAACCAAAACTCTTCCAAAAATCCAAAACATTTAAAAAGTTCTTACCTTAAACCTTCACCAAATGAAGAGATATTTGGTTCCAAAGAAAGCTCTTATCTTCCTCTACCTTTTTCCCTTCTTGTACAACCTCAAAATCACTCTTTAAGACTAAGAAAAATCAAGACCTAGCATAACTCTCTTCTTTTCTCTATTCCACTGAAATCTCTCTCTCCCTTCTTTCTTATTTTTGTGCTTTTTCTCTTCTTTTATTCCTCGCTAACGTTTTTGTCTTCTAATATGGAAGGCAACAATTTCCTTTTCCCACTTTGTCCCTCCTTCAATGCCTTATGATTCTTAAACTTAAGTGATCTTCCTAAACTACCCCTCATGCAACTTACCACCTTAACACCTTAATTCAAATCACCTAAATTACATAATCTTACTCACATTAACATGCTTATTAATTCTAACATACATTATTTTGGCAAGACCCAAAAATTAGTATAATCATGCTTATTTACCATAAAAAAATTCGGGGGCCAACAATGCGATTTAGATCAAGACATTCATCACTAAATTTGGAGTGGTTCTTAGCATTGTTAAGCTTATAGTATTGTACTACGACAACAATGATAACATTGCACAGGTAAAAGATCCAAGGTCTCATAAATGGTCCAAACATGTACTCAAGAAGTTTAAATTAATCAGGGAGATAGTGGAGCAAAAAGACATAATATTGAAATGAGTTTCTACTTAAGAGAATCTTGTAGATCCTCTCACTAAGTCATTGTCTCAAAAGAGTCATAATTGACATAGAAGGATATGGTATTAGATACGTAGGTGATTGCTTTAGCGCAAGTGAGAGATTGTTAGTTTATACCCTTTTAGCCAATTAGTTTGTTGCAATTTTATGTATAACATTATTATTTAATTAATAAAGGCATTCTTTATCTTTATATATTATATTAATTACATTTGATGTTTAATACTAAAGGTAAAATCCCTAGAATAATTACTGTATAATTGAAATTATGATCAGATCATAATTATGAGATTCAATTTGCATTATGTATTATTCCCAAATTGTTCCTAACTATAGTTTCCTCAAGATGGGATATTAATGAAACGGTAAAACTAGCTCATATTATATTTCTTTTTTATGAAGAAAGTACTTGATGTCATATATTAAAGCATAGAGATATTTAAACTAATGTGTAGGTGCTTATTAGAAAATAAGTTCATTGAACTAACTCGATTATGAGGATCCTAAATTGAATATTACTTATGTGTATATTCATTTCCCCATTATGATGGTTATAGATCCCTAAATCTTTTTTTAAAAATAATTGATCCCTAGACTTAAGATTACTAAAGTGTATCATGTGGAAATTACTGTATTTTGACGCTACCTATGTCCTATCCTATTTAGGATAATTCAGTCGATAATATTTGGATACAATATGAATTATATAGAGATAGTTGAATAAGTCAACAAAGGATTTGTCAATCTAAAGTAATTAAAGAGAATATTTTATTGTTTTTGATTAGTAGTGGTTTAAAGAATTCTCTAACTAGAGTGAACTAACATTTGAAAAGGTATTTTCAAATATCAATTTTAAATCAATTACTAATTAACAAGGACGAATATGATTGGATTCAAAAGAGCATATAGTGTATCCATATTATATCCAATTGGAATATTGAATGATGAAAGGATTTTTCAAATATCAATTTTAAATAAATTACTAATTAGCAAGAACGGATATAATTAGATTCAAAAGAGTATATACTATATCCGTATTATATCCAATTGGAACATTGAATATTGAAAGGATTAAATTATACATCATAACCATGCATAGACATCTTAAGTCAAATCACTTTGGCATTCTTGATATTTTGGTGATCATAACATTTTACTAAATGCCAATCTTACTCTATGATTATAAATTGTTTAATTAAAGAATTAAAGCTAAATTAAAAGAAATATTAATTTAATTTATAATTATTGACAATATATTATGAACCTAATGGGACACACATAAAGAGCAGCTTAAAAGAGAAAATTCAATTTCAATTAAGTTGGACTTAATTATAAAGTTTAAGAAATTTTAAGGATCAAATATGAATTATTTAATTTTATTAAAATTCATATTTGATCCTTAAAATTAAATTAATTATGATTATAGTGTAAATTTAATTATAATTGATGTATTTAATTTTAATAAAAATTAATACCCTAGTGCTTTTTTTTATGTAGGAATAAGCATAAGGGAGCTAACACTCCTGCCAATTAATCTCAAAGAGTTAAGTGTTTATTTTGCTCTGTGAATACTATTAGATGTTGGACATGTGACTAGCTCATGGTTGACACATGGAAAAAGTTTTGAAAAGATTTCAACAAGAATATCAAATTAGGTACAATTCCATATATATGATTTGAGTTTTTTTTCAAATTATTCAATTATTAGAACTCGATCGAAAATCATAAAATTTTATTTTTCCGTTACACTCGTGATTCGATCATGGTTGGCTTCCTAACACATATATTGATGCTAAGTTAATTTTAATATAAAATGAATATTTATCTATTAAAAAATAAAAAATGAATTCATATTAAATTAAAAATGTTTTAAAAAATCATTAAAGAACTGAGTTCTATGGCCCAATACTAAATCCAGTCAACAAAGTGATAACTCTAAAGTCTAAGCCCATCTGTTGACAATTCTTAGTTCTTTAAAATTCTTACCTTTTGGGGGATTTTAAGTCTCCAAACTATTAAATGAATATGATAACACCACCGATAAATCACTTGCTTCATTTAGAATAAGAAACAAGAGAAGGGAGAAATTAAAAATAAATAAAATTGAATTAAATTAAAATATTATTGAAAATTTAAATTTCCGCTTATTTTATTCAAATTTTTATGTCTTTCATTTAAAAAAATAATATACATAACACATCATGTATGTCGGTTTAACCAAAATTTTTAATAAAAATATAAATTGAACTAGTTTAATATAAAATAAAATTTTATTATTGAAATAATTTTAAAATATTGGGTTTATATTAATTTTAAAATTTTCGTATTCCTTTACAGGTATGTCTAGAAAACACACATCAAAATTTAGTTAGTGATGCAAAGCATGTTATTCATAAAGTGGCTTCTTTTCTAAGTTTAAGATTTCCACTGAATAAATCAAGGCACGTAAGAATATCCAGGCTTTTGGGGGCTTGCATTGAAGGATCCACGTGCAAAGAAGACTGAGCCCAAGTTATTACGGATGAATGATCAGCTGAAGCTAATTTGCAGATCAAGTCATGAATTGCCCTCAAATACGAAATCCAGTCCAGGACCTTTCTCTTTCACAGCCCAAGTTCAGTGTAATTTCACAAAAAAGGGGAGGGTATTTGAATAATTTATGTACTTGTTTATTTTACATGCATATATGTTCGTAGGCATTTCAGTACCGCTTCACTTAGGTTTATACACAATATAGTAGTTTTGCATACTAAATATAAAGATAGGATAAGGAAGTGAGAATAGTAGGCGACGTTTCAATAGAACCACGTCATATTGCAGTCCTAAGTAAAGGGGTTTGGGTAAACTAAGCTAAAGGAGCTTTGGCGTATCTTTTAGAGGTTGGTTGAGTTTGCTTTAATTAACATTATCATCAGAGACTAGGATGTTTCTTATTAGCCTATTAGACCATGGTTTGTGACTTGGAGCATGGGTTTTTATTAGTATAATGTGATTAGTGTAATTGGGGGCCAACTAATGATGTAGATTCTTAGATTATTATTATTGTATTAGGATTAGAACTTGAAGCTTAAAACTAGACTTGGGTTCCTTTCCAACCTAATTGCTGGAAGTGCAAGGAACAAAAGGGAAGAAAGCAAAAAGTAGATTCCCACTTCCACATGTGTTGTTTATGAACGTGTTTAGGTTGTCTTTTTGGACCATTCCATTAAATTTCTCAATCACATTTGCCATTGATGAGGATTATCATTAAGACAAACTGCATATCCTAACGTTTTAAAAGCACTAACATATAAAACTGGTGATAGGATCAACTGGCATGGCAAGCTATATATATATATATATATATATGTCTTAATCTTTGGTATTACCATCAACTATATATATACTAAATTGTGTACTATACAAGGTTGAAGTTTTTGGTGTTTTTCATCCACAAAATTCTCATTTCATGTAAAAAAAACAGAAGGAAAGTAGCAAGAGGTCGTTGGCTGTGTGGATAAAGGACAGAGGAATGGTAATTGATCATGTTTACCTGCAGATTGTCCACTTTGTATAGATGTTTTGATAATACGTTCTTAATCTTTTCTTAGTAGGATTACAATGATACTAATATATAGTAAGTACTAGCTAGGTCCTTTATGCCTCGACACTTCGCATCAATTACACACATAGAAAAGTAGCCAATTGCATGAATGCATAATGTTTGGTATCTCTATTTTATGCTTAGATACGGTGAAATTTACAGGCAAATAAGTTGGACATTAGCAACTCGACTTTTAAAGAGAAAAAAAAAAAAGGAAATCCTCTTTAAGGTCATAGGGAAAATGATGGTGAGAATAGAAAGGAACTAAAAGTGGCATGAATTGCGAATAGACCGAATTGTGGATTGAAGAAATACCCTCACCACTAACTTTAGAAAATAATACAAAGTTTTAACAAGAAACAAGCCATTTCAAGTAATGACGAACGTGGGGCCAAAATCTGTCCTAAGATCAGAAAATTAGGGTTCGGCTACGACATGTAGTGGGGCCCATTGAGAAACAAAGAAATCTTGTCAGCAACTTGAGGCAAGTCACAAAGGCCATTTATTGCCGAAAGAGAATAATTCAAAGGGAAGGAAAGCTGTTAGAGGAAGTAAGCGATAAGCATGGAGAAGTTGAGCTTATGAAGTAAAAACACTCTCCTTTGGGGGCCCTTTGTCATGTTGCTGGGTGTCACTGTTTGTTTATACTTTATACACACCTGCCTAAATCTAACCTTATGAAACTCTCTCTTGCTTTAAGCTACCTGTAGAACAGTACCGCATTTCCCTAACCCTCCATCTCCTTGTCACTTGTTACAACACAGAATAATTTAGTCAAAAAGCTCATCATCTCTTATCTCAGATTCTGTCCCTATGGTGGTGTGTGATTGGGAACCAAAAAGATTGTCTAAAAAGCTGCTTTCTTCTTGCACCATTGCCGACCATCTTCCGAGGCTGTTTCAAAGTATGTTAAACTATCAAACAAACAGTAAGTCCCCGATATGGAGGAAGACAAATTGGTAAGGAAAAAAAAAAAGGGGCTGGAAACAGTATCTGGAAACACCTCAGGTTTTCAGAACTTGGTTGGAGTATTAGAGGTGAGGTTAAAAAGGGAATGGAAAGGAAAATTTTGGACAAAAACATTAAAAGGTACACGTCAGGCATTATGAAGAAGCAAAAGATGGACAGGGAAAATTTTGTAAAGACTAATAATGGGTATCCAACTTTTGATAACCATAAAAAGTAAGCAGAAGCAAAGTACCTAAACCTCTTTTTTTGGGGTATCAAGAAAGTCTTAAATTGTTATCCAAAAGGCAGAGCACACAGAATCGAGTGAAAGAAGAAGAAACAGAGAAGCAAACAGTTTGGTTTAACCGATATAACGAACACGAGCAAGAACAAAGACTTGGACGGCATAAACATGCTTGGGCTTCCATTAGATCAACGGTTATACAGTTACATTGGGCAGAAAATTTTGGCCGGTTATTTGTCGAAGAAGAAAATGTAGGCTGAGAACTGAAAACGGTTTTCCTAACACCGAAAAAAGAAAAAGTTACAGAATCTAACAATCATGTTCTACTACCTCAGCGAAATTGTGAGCTTTCTTAATAATTTAAGGTAAACATACAGCCTCTATGCAGGTCTGTGTCTTTTGAGACCCGCTTTGCCGTCGGATTTTAAAGCACCACTAGAATCACCGTCCGAAGAAGCTTCCATGGATTTGGTGAAGGAGCTTGAAAGATCAGCATAGAGGTCAACAACCCTCCTGATGTTGTTGTTGAGCTCCCTAATTAGGCCCACATTTCTACCCAGGTTGTCAGGGATCTTTGATTCGTGGTTCTGGTTTATCTCATTGATGAGTAGCCTATTCTGATCCAGAATGTTCTGTACCTGAACGAAGTTCTTCTGAAATGTCTGTAAGATCTTGCCATCCATCTGGGTGCCATTGCCAAGTCCTGAGAATGTGTCGCCCTCCATTTTAGTTTTTTCCTCTTCTGGAGTCAGAATTCCCTATAAAATCATAAACCAATCCTGCATCTAGAACAACCAAAAAGATGAAGACTTTGTGAGGAAGAACATAAGGAAGATGCGATTGGGTTTGATACACTGTACATCCATATATATATATATATATATATACATATTAATAAAAACCCATAATCATATCTACCTATCAAGACATGGCTGCAATATCCAAACTCCAAAGCCCTAGACAGCACATGAGAAACTTGGAATTGTTTTTTATGTCGTTTCTAAGCATATGAGACAAGAGTATGTAGGAGAAATCATGACCTCCATGGGTTCCACTTTTAACCCATGGATCAAAATCAAATAACAAGAACCTATAATAACAATAATAATAAGGGCAATTATTGTTATTGAATATGGTGAGATGTAAAAAAGCAGATCCCATTTCCGTAAAAGGGAACCTTTTCCATGTGTAATGAGAAAATGCCCACCTAAAAACTCAGTTTAAGAGAAGAATTTCTAAAGACCAAAAGAGGGCAGTCAACGATGCAGAGAAGACGATGCCAGTGAGATGCGTACTACTGCTGCAGAGGTAACATCTTTAACCTCATATTTGAAAACAAACCAATATAATTAAGTAATGTTGGTATTTTCTTAAAATCAAGAGTACTGGGAATTCAACCGTACAAGAAAAAACCTGCAGTCATTGAAGCCTGCACAAAATTCCTCAAGTGGAAAAAGAGCCACTAAAAACAGTTTCCCTTAAAGAATTAAAACAGCTAGCCCAGCAAGCGCAAGAAGATCTTCATAGGAAAAATAACTTGTATCAAATACTCACATATCATACA
Source organism: Erythroxylum orinocense (assembly GCA_025531955.1). NCBI lineage: Eukaryota > Viridiplantae > Streptophyta > Magnoliopsida > Malpighiales > Erythroxylaceae > Erythroxylum > Erythroxylum orinocense. The sequence goes on from JANZLX010000212.1 coordinate 12,495,122, forward strand.
CTATCTTGAAATACCCAGATTGAAAAAAAGACATCAAAGACCACCGAAAGAACCATATCCAGCAGATAACATCAACAGTTTTTTAAGTGTAAAAGGTAGGATACCAGAAGTGGAAAAAAAGATGACAAATTTAATGAACCCATGAACTGAAGAAACCAGTAAATTCCAAAACAGAACAGAGAAACTAGAAAAGGAAAAAAAAAAAGAGTATAAGTATTATTATTATTATTATATGTAACCTTTAAACTTTTGTTTTTATTGTGTTTGGATATAGAAATAGTACTAAACATTTAATGGTTAAGCATATATACACAACCTCACCTTGAAAATCTGAAACATTATATTCTGGAAAAGAAGACAGTGATTTGGAGAAGACGAGGGGGGTTAGTTCCGAGGAAAAGATGGGCGATATGTTTAAACTGAATCTAGAGAGCAAAGGGTGTGCAGTCTCTGGTCTGAATTATGCTGATCTTTAAGTGAGAGAGAGAGAATATGTAGATTTGACAGTCACGCTCGGACCATCTCTGTGTCTAAATATACATCACTTTATTTTAGCTCTACAAAGTCCAAACAAGCATATGTCTAACTGTTAATTTCGTAATTTACATTTGCTCAGATCCGATGCATTATTCTTTCCTGGACACGTGGCATTTTCTATTGGAAACTAAAATAGCTAAGGTTTGTACTTTGTAATGCTAATTATGGTATCTTTCTCATGCTACCTTCGTAGGAAGTCTTTTATATTAGCATCAATGTTTACTCATTGCTAAGGTTATATTAGTATCAAGTAGTGAAAATATCACGTCCGTCGTCGTTTTGAAATAATCTCTTCATTAATTAAAGGCAAAATTATAAATGATCTCTTATGTAATAAGCAAGGTACACTTTTAAAGAGTCTTCCTCTCTCTAACTTGTTCATTAAACTTGGTCAAATTAATTTGGGCCTAATCTCAAGAATCGTAGTCCAGCTCTTAAGATTTATTATTAAATGCATATGTTTTAAATTTTATTCCTTTGATAGAGTTGCCATGGGCGTAATAGTAATTTCACTCAAGGGAAACGACTTCGAGTTTGGTCGGGTACTCTTCGTATTGGCCCGGCCGAGATGGGAACCCGAACTTCCAACTTCATATACTTTGGGATTCATTAATTAAAAACCGAATCCTTAACACGATTGAACAACTGTTCTGGGCCAATTAACAGGGGACGCGTATACAATTAGGCTTGGGAACTCTACGGGTTCAGCTACCGAACCTATCTAGATTCCCTAGCCTGGATGATAAGAACCATGTTATCGTTCATGTAAAAAGACATAGTGGGTCCCAGGAACTAGCATCAGCATCACAGGATTTATTCGTGCATCTGCTACAAATGATGGTGATCTTGGAGATGATCATAGGGTGTAGCATGTGGGGGCCATAGTAGGATATTGATCAAACCACTGAAATCAGGCTGTTCACATATTTTAACCATTAACAAGATCACATAACTAAACCAAAATGCACCAAATTTGAAACGAGTAAATGTGACTTTGAATTTCTAAATGTTCTAACCATGTAACTTTTTAAAAAAATACAACCTTATAAAATATATAAATTAATATTTTTACCAAATATTTTTACATATTTTATTGAAAAGGTTGACATTTTACCTAAAATTAAGGCAATATAATTATTCTTTTGAAAATAATAAATTAATTAAACTTTATAATTTGTTAACAAAGTTTTAAATTATTCTCGTAACAAAAAAAATAACATCTCAATTAATTACTTAGTATTTGTTTAATCAAAGCTTTTATAAAGTAAAATTTTTTCCTATATATTTAATGACATATTTTTATGTGTATATTATTTATTTGAAATACAAAATATTCAAGCTTTCTTGAAAAATATTTTAAATTTTTAATAAACTCATTTTATATTTGTATAATATGTAATGGTTAGTTAAATGTTTATACTCCTTATTTATTTTAAAAAATGCTATTTACAAATTTTAATTTGGATAAATAAATTTTATAAGAATAATTAGAACTGAATGGAATTCATATGAATTAATTTGGTGTAATTTAAATTTTTATATTGTTTCGTCTTATTTGGGAATAAAGATTATTTATTAATAATTTAATTTATTTTCTTCAAACTAGGATAAGTTAAATACTCTAATTTTTGTGGAGAATACTTAAGAGGGTTAATCACAATACACCCTGATTTGATTTGATTTTTTTATTTCAGTTGTTATATTTTAATAATTATTACAAAAATTAATGGATATAAATATATATAAATAACGTTAGAGAGAGAGTAAATGCTGAGGACAACGATATCTGACGCCGATGTTTCTGTCACGCTAGTACTGTGACCTATCTGCGTCATTCTCTCTCTTACTTATATCATGAAAACCACATACATGGCTTAGGTTTCAGAGGCAGTGTACCGAAGGAATGAGATCCAGATCTAGATGTGTGGCCACATTGTTTTGAAAGTTCGATCGGATGCTAGTTTAATTAGTGATCGATCGATTATTTGGTCCGATTCATTCTTAAAAATCACTTCTTAATTAAATCAATAAGGGTCAGTTAAAATCGATTAATTGATCGGTTGAATCGGTCCGATTCGACAACTGATTTAATAAATTTTTTATTTTTTATTTTTAAATATTTTTTACATTATTTGGTATATTTTTGTATTTTTTAATATTACTAATGTTATATATAATTAAATATAGTTATTACATAATTATGACGGCTAAACCGATCAAACTGGTGATCAATAAAACCTCCGGCTCGTTGTCTGGTTCGAATTTCAAAACCTTATGTGGTCATGACAAGCTAATTAAGTACATACAGCTTAATTAAGTTGATAATAATCATATCCTACTTTTATTTTATATAAATATATATTTGAAATAAGACAATAATTCATCAATTATATATTTTTAATTAATTAATTAATTAACAACTTAAAATTAAAAGATATATTAAAGATATATTTAATTTAAAGGATCAATAGTTAATTATAAAATAGGATAAATTTATATCCTTAACATAAAATTTTGTGAAGTTTTGAAATTTAAACCTAAAACTTCAAGTATTAAATAATGTTTTAAAAACTGAACCGGATATCGAACCGGTCAAAGAAAAGGTTTAAGGTTTAAAGGTTCAATCGAAGATAAACCGCTATAAAAACTAATATATAATAAATAAAATTAAAAATTAAAGAATAAGTAAAAAAATAAAATATTTTAAAAATTGACAACAAATCTAATATTTTAATATCACAAATATTAAAATTTATATCTTCAGTTGGTATTTTAAAATTTTACAATTTATTTTAAACACATTCTTTACTATTATATAAAAGCACCAAGTCCACAATATGAACAATAATAACAAAAGTAAAGAGGGTACAACAAGAAGTTATACAATTTACATTATTATATCAAAGCACTAAGTCATGAGAGAAGCAGAACAATAACAATAAAATTAAGATGACAAATAGTAATTTAATGAGAAGCCTGTAACGATCTGACAAACAAGGACCAATCTTTTTCCTATACTGACTGGTCTCCTTTATAACTATGAGCAAGAACAATCTACCAAAACAATTATTCTTACGTTCAAGGGGTTTGAGAGACTGTTTTCAAGCATCACCATATGTTTGTCTTAGAAAAGTAGAACAGAGAGACGGATAGAGATTGAGAGATGTCACTTGTTCTTGGTTCAATTTGCTTCTAAGAGACTGTTTTCGATCTTAAAACTCACTTTTTGCCTTGCGATAAAGCTAATCCCTTCATTAAATCCTATAACGAGTTCATAAAAAATTTGTAAACATTACATATTAGGTTTTGAGTTTTTAGATTTCTATAACAGGGACGGATGATTAAGTTGCGCGTTGTAGAGAAGTTTAGTTTTGAGCCCGAGTAGCAGAGAGTTGAAGGAGAAAGAGTTAAAAGAAGAGTTCTTGAGTGTTGAAAAATCCATGGATGTGAAAGATCATTGGCATTCAAGCAACATTTGAAGGGAGGGTCCAGAGTCAGAGAGAGAAGTAAAGAACATGTTACTGTCACTTAGAAAACCAGCCGGTTAAATAAAAGTAAAAACTGAACTAAAAACCAATCTAGTTTATACGTAACTCGGTTGAATCAATTTGTTCGATTTAGTTTGGTTTTTATATCATTGGTATTAATCTTTAGGGAGTAATTTTAAAAACGTTTTAAGAATAAAGTCCCGTAATATGCAAGATTTGGGTAAGTTGAGTAATAACAGTTTAATTTAATCTTAACTGGTGGATAAAATGAAAGATAAGGAATTAGTAAGTTTACAACGCCTTCATTTCATTGTATACCTGTTTTTGTTCTAAAGGAAATTCTGTTTTCAGGACCTCAATTGGAATTTGATAAGACCGAAGAAGTGATGACTACTCTCATTACACATACATCCAAGACCAAAAATCAACTGCTACAGTGTGAAGATTTTTTTGCGTAAGATTTTTGAGTCAATTGATGAAGTCCCACTCACTCAACTTTGTCAATTTTCATTCGACATTAAATTACCCATCAAAACTAATGGCAAACCTAAGATTGGGAACAAATCTAACCTAGATTCCCAACATTGGATTCATCAAACCTTGTTTCGACATAAATCTAACAGTCCTCTTTTGTCGGTTTGTACGTCTCTAGCTAGTTACAGCCCACACAAGATGGCGTCCAAGTGTGTGCAAACAAAAAGCTTATATCACTTGAACGGTACAAACAAGATAACCTTATGCCACTATCATAGTTGAGACACCTTATACCATCATCTTGATGGGCCATGCATACTGTAGTTTTTAACGATGAAGCCAATCTTGGGGGTGTCTCGTAGTCAAGAGAAGGGAATCAACTGCATTTTAAAGGGGCCTTAGCTGCTTTCTACGTTACATATGTAAACAAAGCCTCCCCCCCCCCTCCGCCCCACCCTCTTTTCAATACACCACCATTCATTCAAACGACTTGTTTGCAAAGTTAGTCGTTTTAAGGATATCTCTTAATATGTGTTAAATTAAACTTATTACTTAATTGCGAATTTTAATAATTTATTTAAATGGGATAAATTATTTAAAAAATTAAGAAATTTATTTAATTTTATTTTAAAAATAATACTAAAATATTATATTTGTTATTTTTTCCTACAAATAACATGACATTAAATTTCCGTTAACAATACTAACGTGACTAATCATGATTAGTGACATATACTAAAATAAATAATAAAATATAAATGGCAAAATTCCTAAAACATCAGCAAGCAAGGCTTCTCGTGATAAACATATGATCTTTACACAATCAAAACAACCATGATATATTACTGATAAGGACAATATTGTTCTCTTTACTATGTATCAATCTTTTTTATTGTATATTATCTCTTATATTGTATCTATAAATGTGCATATATTAAGCTTTCAAGTCTTTCGTAATGAAGCTCGAAAAACAAATAATACATGTTTAATTTCCTTACCTCTTTATAGTATCAGAGCTACACATATCAAAAATCTCTAGTACTCTTTAACAAAACACATCTTTTCAATGCAAAACATTCTTCTCCATATCACCTTAATATTTCAACAAAAACAATACTATAAATCATAGGATCAGCTTATGAATATACCATATATAATTTTTTTTGGATTCGAGGAAACTCCGTAGGCGGGCCAAGTGAGCACACCGCTCCAAAGACCCAACTGGCGCATCACCCCACAGGCAGGCCAAGCGGGCGCACCTCATCATTGAGGGTCCAACTAATTCTCCACCTACAGGTGAAACCCCGGTTGCCCCAGATACCATACATAATCCAAACACCAAAACCATAAAAAATAGTAACACAAGCATCACCCAAAATTGACCATGACATAATCCAATCCCCAAATTCTACTATTCAATCAAATGACAAATTTTTTTTATAATACCTTTGATTCAACCAATTACCTCTTTTGGAGAAACCAAGTTCAACCTGTGTTAATCGCATCTAAACTTACTACCAATAATAGAATACTCTACCTCAAATCTTTCCTCTCTAAAATACCTCAAGTGGCAGAGTTTTGGTTGCCTAGTCTAATGTTTCCTTACTGCCATCAAACACCGAGAATCCACCATATCTTTTACTAAGCTTGGAGCAAAATTATTCATCCAAGAGCAACGACTTGAGTCCCTTCACTCTCTATTTTTACCTAAGATAGCACTTATCACATCACTCACCAATAACTCCTATTTATACAACATGAATGGATAACCTATAATTAGATGAATGACTAATGCGATTGCCAATAAAAGACGAGGGTGGCATAACCCTAACTCAACTATATCCAAATCCTCTCCTAGTTGGGGCTTTAACTGTAATGGGTCACCAAACCCAGTTTCACCCTTCAACCCTAATGGATCTTCCTTTAACATAGCTCATAACCGTTGACTTCCTCAGTATCCTAACCAGCTTACTAACTCCTCCACAAATCCTTGTAATAGCCAAGCCTAAAATCTAAACAATTTCAATAATATTTTTTAGGTCTAAGCCCAACACCCAATGCCAAATCTGATGGAAGTGGAGACATATGACCATTGTTTATAATGTCGTGTTATACCAATCAATACCGGTTATATAAAAAAACTGATACCAAACAAGAAGGTTTTGTACTAGACTCTGGTACTAGTTCTTTTTGTTAGTACCGATCAGTACTGGACGACGACCAAAATATTAGTCAAATATAGGTTAGAATTATAAATTTAAAAAATTTTAAGACTAAATTGAAAAGTTTAAAATTTCTCCTATATAAAATAGAAATTACTTATACATAAAAAAGAATATGATAAAATTATCTATAATTTATTTAATAAATAATACAAATACAAATAAGAATGTATTAAATAAATTTGTTTATGTCATTAGACTTATACAAAGTGATTATAGACTACATAACTAAATATATTAGTTTAATGCAATCATATTTAATTTTCTTAAATTTTATATTGATAATATATTTACTTTTTAATATATACTTATAAAAATATTATAATAAATTTTGAAATAAGTAAAGAAAATATTTAAAATTAAATTTATTTTAATTTATAAGAAATATGAAAAATACTATTAATAAAAATAAACAAGTATTTATTATATTAATTTTATATTATTATGATTTCTTAAGATATGATTGAAGTAAAATAAAAAATTGTATAACATAATATATTAAGAGATTACTTTGTAATTTTATAAAATTTGGAAAATATTTTATAATTTTAAAAAAATTATCCTAAATGATATTCGATGTTGATTAGTATAGGTATCGTATTGTACTAGAATCAAATTCAATAACAAGTCCAGTATAACATTCGTAACATTGCATATTATAACTTATTGTTGTTTTAGATGCTCGAATTTATAAATCATCAGTATAGACATTTGCACGACAAAAATGCCTTTACAATAGCCTTTTTCTACCTTGGATGTTCAGTCTCATCTAGATACTTCTTAGTTCAAGTCCAATAACATCACAGAGTGGTTACAACACATAATAGCCATTGCTTACATGACACTAGACTTTCACCTTATTGAATCTATGAAGGTTTAAATCAAGTATCATCCATATTTCCTCTACTAGTACTTTAACATCTTTCACTCATACACATTAAATTCATGTTAATAATATTCTAATTATTCCACAACTCACCACAAACTTGTTATCCATGGCCAAATTTGTTATTAAAGGTAACTCTTGTCTTATTGAATTTAATCCTTTTGAGTATATTATAAAGAATATCAAAAGCAAGATATTGCTTCTCGCAAGTTCGATCCACAATAATCTCTTCACAATGAAGTTTTCTTTGCACTTCAAAAATCTAATCGCCTTTATATCTACTCTAACGTCACTCGATTTGTGACATCAATACTGTAACATCCCGTTACTGGCGGGGAGGTTAGAATAGTAATTCTGAGTGATCAATGGGCATTTAAAAATGCCCTCACATGTTCATGCATAATCTCATATCCGTATACATGTGAATAGTGAATTCTGCACATAGAAATGACTGTACATGCATTCATGACATTTTCCGATATAATTGTGAATGAAATGTGATTGTTTATGAAAATGTGATTTGTGTGTATGAAAAAAATTGAGTTGGAAAGGATTATTGTGAGTTTTGAATTTTTGGAGAATTTTAGAAATTGTTTTTCTAAAATTTCGGTGTAATTTTTGGACTAGAAAAAATGTCAAATGGCAGACTGATTAGTTACCGGTAGTAAAAATTTCTGTCCAATGGCACTAGAAATCAGATACATGAATTTAGGAATTTTTATTTTGAGCCATTGAAATTTTGGAAAAAAAATGGAGTAGAAATTGAATTGTTTTTAGAAAGGACATAAAAGAGGGCCTAAGTATGTGACATGTGACATGTGGCAAGTGACACTTGTCACTTGCCTAACATGCCACCATGTAGGTTTGTTTAATAAAAACCCGCCCATCTTTTGGTCATTCTCGATGCTTCTTCTTGTCTAAAGTGATTGGTGATTTTTGTGAGATTTTTCCTCCACCACTTTCGTAGTCTACTTACTTCCTTGCTCCTTTGAAATTTTTGACCATCCTTCTCACTCTCTTTCTCTTTGCTTGCTCTTTTTTGTTCATTAAAAATCCAAACCTAAGCCTTGAAGGTGGATGATCGTGTATGGTTTGGGAGGTTGAGACTTTGTGGTATTTTTTGAAAAGTTGAATAAGTGGAAGCTTAAGTAGGTAAGAAGTTTGTTTTATATCATGAATTGTTAGTTAAAAGAATTGATTGTGCTGTTATGTGAACTAATTTCATGGGAATTTTGTTTTCATTGTATGGGTATGTAATTTGCTTGTTTGCTTGATGTTTGATTGATAATTGATGAAGTAGAAGTTAATGAATGATATGTCATGTGGTATAGGTGGATTGAGTTGTTTTGGATTGATTTTAATGATGTTAGATGAGTGTTTATTAAAGGAAGATGATTGAGTGCGTGTGCTGTAATTTTGTGGACTAGGGTTCAAGGATAGGTTGTGAGTTAGTTATGGTGCATATATGAAGTGAATTGAGTGAGAATTGGTTTAGAAATGGTATG
>JANZLX010000212.1:12521513-12531527 GCA_025531955.1 Erythroxylum orinocense
CATGGAACAATTTGTAAGTAAATTTTTGGGATATTATGAGCATGGAGATGAAGTGATAATGTCTTATAAGGGTTCAAAAAAAAAATTCGCAAGAGGTTGGGCTTCGGAATCAAGCGGGGTCTAACAGACGTATTAGTAAGTAAGAGAGTTGAGTTCCGAATACGGGATCCAACATAAATACTCTCTTCCAAATGATCACAGCTGATAACTCAATAGGTCCTTTAATCACTGATTTCATCTATCACACTATCTTGACTATTTCATCGGTATATTTCAGATTACTCACCAACTTTTACTTCGTATGTTGTGGATCATGTCATTATTTCTGAACCTATTCACATATCACATATTATGAATCTAAGACCTCTTTCACTAGTGACACTAACTTATAATAATTTTCTTGCAGACCAATTCATATAGCTTAACTTATCCTTTCTCCAAATCAGAGCATACATTGCCAAGGTGGTACTTACAAAAACAATTTATCTATCATTTGACAATTCACTTCTCTTCAGTATTAATATATTCAACTCTTATGTCCATTTCACTATATTTCCTCAATCCGATATCACTCCACATAACTCATTTATCTTTCACAAGTCACTTTACTCTTATTTCAGATTCATCTCACTCACTAACATTATATCACATTTACTATGACCTTATACCATTTTAGGCCCTCTTCATCTCAATGTAAGGGTTAACAACCCCTTACTGTCATACAACACCTCATAGAGTGCTTTGATAATGACGTCACTATGGGCACAATTGTAATGCTGTAATCAATTTGAATTATACCTTAAATCTTATCTTCCTATGAACTCAAAAATATAAGCTTTAAGCACATCCCTTGGTAATTCAAACATGTAATCATTCAGCCCTATATTCTTAGCTTTCAATTGCCCCTTTCGTTGTGTTCCTGAGGATGTATATCATAAGTTGTTATTGCCCTTCCCTAACAATCTCTTTACTCAATCATCCTTATCAGATACACATACTTCTTATTTCAACTAGCAAACATTATTCTTCTGATTCCACTCGAAAGTTCAGATTCATTTTCAATTCTTCTATGGGACTCATAACTCTGAATCCTTTGCTTTTAGGCGGCTTTCTTACTTCTTTCCAGTAAAATTGATCTAAAATACACTTCATTTTGCCCAATTTTTCACTCGACATTTTGCACTCTTCATTACACTAGATTTGGTAACCTTAATATCTGAATTTTTAATATTTCATTATGGAATTGATTGTTCAATGTGTCAGATTTCACACTATCTTTACCAGTATAGCACCTATTTGTGCACTCCTTTCAAACTCAATAATTTTCTCAAAGTTACATAATTTGAACATTCCAGAAATGACTTTGCACATCCAATGTCTATAATACCTCAAAGACATCTCTATTATAGCAATTCTGACCCCTGTATCAAAATCAACTCATAAGACCTTATTTGTCTCATGCATACCAAAAACCACTTTATACTATTACAACAAATTGTATCTTAGTCTCTGATGTGAAACTTCATTATATACCACATAATCTCCAAATCCAAATGATATGTTTATCATCAATGTCATATTTCTCAAATATTTAACACATCCCTTTTTACCTTTCAAACACTCTCAAAATACCATCTATGATCACAACCACTAATTGATACAATTTTTCTTGGATCACTTAAATATTCAATATCCTAGTACTATTGGGGTATTATTAACTCCAATAGATATCACTCAAATTTTTCCTTGTGTCCATAATTAATTCTTGCAATTCCTTAAGTGAAGAATTATTATTTCATGTCGTTTCCAATCTCCCACTTGACTTTTTGTCTCTAATGATTTTCTCTTTTCATTCGATTTTCTTTAATTCACATCGACTTACTCAAATGCCTATTCAATCGTACTAGTTCATCCACACATTTTCAATTCATTTGAAAACTTCACTTTGCATGTTGGTATCACTTCCTCATATTCAATTTGGAATCTCCCAAACATGGTTACATCGAATATAATGTAGACCTCCTCACATTTGCAATAGTGTCACCTCGAATTTAAAATCCACTCACGTAGTTGGATCTTTACATTAAACAAAATGCATACACTCTCAGTAGCATATTCCACTTCCTATGCTTAAGTCTCCACTCAGGATATGATTCCATTTTTCATTTTTGATTTATTACACACTCGTTTCCGATTTGTTTCTTCATTGATCACTCTTAAATTGAATCATATGATCAACTTAACTTAATTTAGGGAAATTATTTCTTGAAAGAAGATTTCTTGCTACAATTATCGAGACTGTTCATGAAATCCATATCAATCAACTATTTTCCATAATTATTTTTCAGTCATTCTTAGTACCTCAAAAAGATCAATTTCAACTATTCATCATTTCTCAATAGGATTAATTTATGCCATAGCTTACATGATCAGAACATCCCTTATAAAGAAGCTCGGTGAGGTACTAAACAATTTCATTTACTTTATTACCTTGTCATAAATCACCAAAATCATTACATCTTGTCTAGAGAGGTATTTATGTCGATACACCAATTAGTAGCTTATACTAAGGATACTTTAATCCCATTCAATTCTAGTTAACTCTTCTCCTTTTTGTGCTAGTTCTCAATCACGGGGATCATGCCACAATCATGTCCTTCGTCTTTTTCCTCAAATTCATCACATATGTTAACATCATTAACAGTTTTTAATTCCTTTCCAATCGATCAATACAAGTACTCTCATGTTTTACTCTAACCCATCTTGATTGGCATTTATTCAATAAGTCACCGATTACTTCCTATATCATCTCCATACATATTATTCACATAAACTTAATAGCTTCACTTGTCATGGCGATCCCACTATTAGATGTGCACTTACAATAGCAAATCAAACTTAACAACTTTTTCATATATCACTATCATCATCTCATCTTCCAATTGTCATTTATTTCATTTCACACATATCTATATTCAATCAATTTACGCTTATAGGGACATAACCCATATGAAGCTTAAATCTCCACTCCACAGGTATATTCTCATACTAAATCGTAAACTCTTATATCGATAATCACACAACCATTCTAAGTCCAAGCTCAACCTTTTAAGGTCATATCAAATTGGCTTATACACTTTAATCTCATCATTTCTACTTATATCCTTACTTTTCCTCAAACAACCTATGATAGTATATTCAAATTTATATCACCTCCAAGAACATATCACCATATCGCAATTTCGATTTCATAGTCAATAATACATCCACCGATACAATTACACTGAATCTTTATATGTTATATCCATATATATATATATATATATATATATATATTCTTAACCAATCCAGAATTTTAGATGCATAAATTTTTGGTCTCATTTTTCCCTAATATCTCCTTGTACTAAATTACAAACTCTTATCACAATACTCGCATAACCATTTTGGTTTCAAATTCATCCTTTTAAAATCATAACAATTTTATGATTGCATTTCATTCTACCTGTACACTTTAGTCTCCTCATTTCTACTCATATTCTCATTTTCCTCAATCAATCTATAACAATATACCTATTCACACCTATATCACCCTTAAGGGTACATACCCCCATTGGGGTGAACCGTGATTTGTCATACAAAACCAGATACTATTTCTCATTTCCGAAATGTTCATAAACCTTTATTTTCTCACATTCTGTCATATCATCAATTTTCTCAATGCTTTTAATTGCTTAGACTCTTAAGGAAATGCTCATGCATGTGACTCATACTGGGGATCAGTTGCCGCAGTCTGCTATGAAATAACTGACATGCATATGCATATAACTTGACACATATTTCAGAATGTCCATATAAGATAGTACTTTTGGGTTCTGATATCACATAAATGTAACACCCTACTCCTGCAATGACCCGAACCCGATATCAATAGTGATATCCGAGTCCGTGCCCCGCGAGAGTGGCGTGCTAAAGCTCTCAATCAATCAGAAATCGGTATATATTTTTTTGAATCACAAAATACAATATGCAAAAATCGATACTCAAATTGGGGCCACATTCATTCATAAACATTTTCAATTAACACCATTTTCAATAGCTATTCAGGTCTTTTCACAAATACAAAATACTTGAGTCACTTCAAAATACAAATTTACACAAAAGTTTGCAGAATATACAATTCAATACAAAAAATAGAGAAATACAATGCAGACGCGAATTGATCTCGACCTTTATCGTTCACTTGAAAGCTATAAGTATATTCTCGTTGGCCTAACGGGGTATTATTTTGATTTTGAAAAATATTTGCAAATTTTGGGTGAGTTTTTCGAACTCAGTGAGTGATAATCAACGATGGCTCACCCAATCACATAACATATAATTCATACATCTCACTTTAATTCACATTCACATTATTTCACATTTCATATTATTTCACATTTCACATTATCTCACATTCAATATTCACATTGTTTTACATTCAATACACTTAATCATTCATATTATGCATATGCAATGCACATGAGACTCACTTTCTATTTGTTACTTTGTTATGATCGAGTGCCTAAACTATCCCATATAGGGCTCATTGATAACTATCCCTTATCCACTTGGGGTATACAAGGCTCATTAAACATTGAGCCTTGTATACCCTTCTCCATTTCGAGCGAGTGGGTTCCGTTGGTTCCACCAAGCTTCCATTAATAAATCCCAGTTTATTGTTGACTACTAGAGCTCTTTTCATGGATCTGTTCCATGTCAGAAAGTTGCTATTATTGAGTAAGACAGTTACGAGAGCCATTCCAGGGTTATTGGATCCTTGCAAAAATAAGGGATCTTCGAAGTTTTGAATAACATTTGTATTTCTATTTGTTCATCGATGTTAGCCATGACGAAGATTATGGTAAGTTTTTTAGTTTAAAAATAGTAAGGTTCATAGATTTAAGAGGTTGGCTCTGATACCATGAACAAAATATGAGCAAGAATGTCATATTTAGTATTCTGCCATTGATACGGTAAAGAAGAAGAGGAAACGCAATAGCGGAAAGAATTTTCTCTTCATGTCATTCACGTGAACAGTGGTTCTTATGTATATATGTACAGGAAGAAAAAATAAAAAAGGGTATATTTACAGCTCAATATTAGAGCACAATATTTACACCTCACCAAAGAAAGTTTTAGAATCTGTACACAAACAACAGAGTATAACCAACTTAACATCCATGAGAAAATAAGAATGAAAAATGCTGGTCTGAAGACTTTCATATTTCAACAGGGTACAAAGGCTAAGATAGATATCATGTATAGTTTCCAGAGTAGTTGATCAAGAACCTTAATTGGGCAAAGATTTTTCCTGTGAGCCTATACGAACCAGAAGCACTGATTTCTCAATGAAAAGGGAGAAAGACCTAGTGGCCTTCGTTTCAATGATCATCGTAGTTTATAATGGACTATTTGGTATAAAATTGTCCTAGGTGCTCCCGAGTTTGATTTAATGATGGAAGGATGCTCAGTCCCGTTATTATAATGGCATATACTTCTCATTAACCAAAACTGCTTCAGAAGTTTCCCTGTATGTATATTGTAATCCTAATATCAAAATGTAAAGTAGACCAAAACTACCTTTAATGTTGGAATTCATTGCCAAAGGATCTTTGCTTTATTGAACGTAAGTTTGTTCTAACTTGAAATTACAAAACGCTTGCTTTTTCTGTTTTTGAATTTACATCTTGTGCAGTGATGTTAAAAGAGTCTTTCTTAGAGGAACCCAAACTCTAACAACGAAGAGGCAGTTGCCATGGGAACAAACTTACACTTGAAATTACCATTCACTGAAATTACAAACAAATCTTGTAGCGTTGCACAGTTAAAATTCCTGTGAAGGATGACATAATTGAAGCAAGAAGGTATAATAAATAGACAGCCTACCACTGATAATGGTATGGATTAATTCTCATATCAAAAAGAGTAGAAGGTAGTTCGACCAGCGAAGGGGATATACTTTTATCCTTCGTTCATAATCAAGGTTAGGTAACGATCGAGGAGGTAGTCGTACGCAGACCATTGGGTGGACTGAAGGACAGATATGAAAAATAGTTAGTTCAGCCACTGCCTGTACAAAATCAAACCTTCCAGTGCATCGCACACTTGTTTTTCTTTAGTTGTCATCTATCATACTTTCATGTCATCTCGCCCACTTGTTTTTCTTTAGTTGTCCTCCATCATGCTTTCGTGTCATTCATTACAAAGTAACACTAGCACTTAAGTACACAAATTTTGCATAACAGTAATAAAACAAAATGGAAATATATATACATAGACATCATATCGTTGATAATGACCCAACCCAACTACAAACTACGTCAGTGAATTTATGTGGCTCTTGAAATCATTGGTCTAAAAGTTTTTTTGCATAATCTGTGAGCTAGATATTATAATTTATTATCTTCACCCTGGATTCCTAAATTCCCTCTATTACACTCAAGCTTCACATAAAAGTATGTTATCAAGAGGTTATAATGCTATAACACTCTTAGGAACAGCCTTACTTCGAGCGCTGAAGTATAATTTGGTCTTTTAACTACATATTTGAAATAACTATGATATACGAGTGTTGGAGATTTGAAGAAAGGCAAGACACAAAAGGGACATGTCTTTTATCGGGAAAGAACAACGTACAGGTGAGGGCCTTGCGTATTTAACTAATTGACCCTACAGATCAGCGACTACATGTGAAGTGGGTAAAACATGTCCCACTCTCTTTACCACTTTCTATCTCAATATTTCAAATAGAGAACACATATTAATCGATTAAGAAAAAAAGAAACCTCAACTACACGATGGTCAGGTCAGGTTAACAAGTAAGAAATAATTAAATAATAGCAGATCATTAAATATGGATTGTTCGTCGTCCATAGATCATGTTGGATTCGGTCACTTTAGACCAGTGATTCCAATCTGATTGATTTCTTTTTCTTGAAAAGAGCCAAAGTAAGGTAAATCAGACACTACTATGTAAAAACCCCGGATTAGCAGACAGCTAACCAGAGCTGTCTTTTCTTGGAAGGTTAGGCACTCCAATGTCTTATTATTCTTTTTGGTCTTCCTCTCAAAAGGGTTCGACGTTGAAGAGGATGCCAGTGTTGTTTACTCGTAAGTTACAAGGTAGTTTATACAAAAATGTATAGCATGGAAACTGCGAGAACTCAGATTATAATTAATTACAACTATACAACAACTCCAGAAGTGGTCCATTACGTTTGTCGTGTTAACTAAACTTTATAAGATGATACCCATCTGAAAAGATTCGTATCTAAAGCGGACAAGCAATATCTGCTGTAGAAGTCCCATCCCACTTAACCTAATTGTATAGAACTATGGTTTTGCGTTTGAAAATTTCATATCCAGAGACTACAACGCAATTCTAGATGCCCTTCCATAATTCACCTTACAATATGTTGAGAGGCAAACAACATCTCTCAAATCAAGACGACCGACCAAATATTAACGATAATAAAGATCTCTTTAAGTTACATCAGTATAAATAATATGAGAATATAAAATTAAATGATGAAACAATCACTAAAATTTAACGTAGAAAAACCTCCCATGTAGAGGAGAAATCATAAGGTAAACTAACAAATAAATTCACTAAATTCACTAAAGATTTACAAGAAAAGTTGGTCTCAGTTTTAAGAATAAAACTAAAGGTAGATATCGCAATTAACAATCACTTAAAACAATCCAAAAAATAATTAATTAAAGATGAGAATATAATACTCTTTGTTTTCTTTTTGTTCTTCTTTACTTTTGGACATTGTGGCTGCACTCTCTTCAAAAGCTTTTTTTTTCTCTTTTATATCACGAAATAAAATTTTTGCCACTTACACGACCTTATAAGTAACTGTGTTTCTTTCCCACACCCCTCATTCGCAAACATACACAATGTCAAAGAGTTACACGGTCTCCACACAAGATCATGTATCTTCACACATTTACAGAGACTTACACGATTAATCTACATAGTTTTGTAAGTCAAGAAATGAATCATAAAATTGTCTACGATCATTGAAAGTCTAAACGTAGAGTTGGACACTCAATAATCTCCCCCTCCAGCCTAAATATGGGGAAGACACATTATTCTCTACCATTTACTTGAAATATATCCTGACAAGTTTACAACAAAGCTCATGCCTATTTTTAGGAATCACTTTAGTTAGCATATTGACACCATTCAAATATGTATGAACCTTCTTCAATATTAATTATTGCTCTTATATCACGAACCTCAATCAATAATACCTGACATCTATGTGATTTGTACAGGAATGATACATAGTATTTTTGCTCAAGTTAATAGCACTTTCACTATCACAAAACATTACATAGTCTTCTCGTTTCACATTTAATATATAAAGGAACCTTTTCAGCCTACAAGCTTCCGCTATAGTTATATATTCTGATTCAGTTGTAGATAAAATCATGCACTTTTATAGCTTAGATTACTGTAAGATGACTCCCTTGTAAACTTGAATATAAAACTTGAAGTGGATTTTCTTCTATCAAAATCTAGAACCATATCTCCATTCGTAAAGCCTTCTAGAGTTGACTTACCATTACCAAAGCAGAAACTCCACTTCAGTGTGTCTATCAAATATCTTACAATCCATTTCACTACTTCCTAGTGAACTTTTCCTAAATTCGATAAGAATCTGCTCACCATCCCAATAGCTTGAGCAATATTTGACCTTGTACACAATATTGCATACATTAAATACTCTACTGCAAATCAATATGAAATAGAGGACATACCATATTTCTCCTTTTCTATTGAGGGACATGCACGTTTACATAGCTTGAAGTGTGATGCCAGTGGCATGCTAACTGGCTTGACATAATACATATTGAACCTTTCTGTTACTTGTTCAATATATCTCTCCTTAGACAACCACAATCTCCTATTATTTCCATCCCGAGTTATCTCCATGCTCAAATATGATTTGTAAGTCTCAAATCTTTCATATCAAAAGATTAAGACAAGTCCTCCTTCAACTTTCTATTCTACCAATATCTTGGCCCATAATCAAGATATTATTAACATAAAAAAGAAGAATGATGAAGTTCTTACCTGAGAACTTAAAATACACGCAAGCATCAACATAAGTTTCCTTGAAATTATGACCATTCATGAAGGAATCGAACTTTTGATACTACTGCCTTGGAGCTTGTTTTAAACTATATAGAATTTTTTTCAACTTACAGAGCATATTTTCCTTGCCTTTAGCTTTGAAGGCTTTTGGCTGCTCCATGTATATCCCCTCTTTCAAAACCTGTACAAAAAGTCTATTTAAACATCCAACTATTCGAGTTCAAGATCCAAACAAGCAATTAGACTCAAAACTGTTCGGATTGAAGTCTTCTTGATTGCCAGTAAAAATATTTCATCAAATTCAATACCCTTCTTTTAACTAAATCCTTTCACTACTAGCCTCGCCTTGTCCTTGACCAGCTTGTTACTATCTCTCTTTATGCTGAATACCAACTTGTTCTTCAATGCCTTTTTTCCTTTTTGGAAGCTTTACAAGCTTGTATGTATTATTCTTATTCATAGAATCCATCTCTTCCTTCATAGCTATGAGCTAAAGATCTTTGTCTCCACAAGATGCAACCTCTTGCACATTCTCAGACTCCCTCTCAGTAGTAAGTAGTAGGTACTCAGAAATTAGATACCTTGTGGAAGGTCTTTTCTCCTTTGTTGACCTTCAAAGTTACGTTTCATCAACTATTGGATCCAATTGCTCTCCCTACTCATTATTCTCATTAGATTCTGTTAGGATTTATTTTTAATATATCCTATTTTTATTTTTGGCATTTTAAATTGGACATGGGACTTTTCTTCATAATTGAAGATGTACCTTAATTGGTGTTTGGGTATTGAAGTTTTTTTTGTTTGTTTTGTTTTTTTTTGCACCATAAAAAATACTTCAAAAATGTAAAACACACTGTCCTTGTGCCCCT
>JANZLX010000212.1:12564024-12604560 GCA_025531955.1 Erythroxylum orinocense
CATGGCATTTGAAAAAACATGTCTTTTCATTTATACTTCTTCATTCAATTCCTTGCATTTCAAACTATTTTTCAACAACTGTAGTATCATCCGGGACCCTACAAGGGTTGGTCTTGGGATTCGTTTGACTCTCTTCCATCTGAGAGTCAGGTTCAAAGGCGGTTTCACTCTCCAACATCGAGTCCTTTCCAATATCCGGTGGTCAAGATGGAGGCAGAAGTTGTTCAGTAGGCAACGGTGGCAATGTAATATTCATGCAGACGTTGGGCATATCCTCTGCCATGTCCCCGCAACCCCTGTCCTCTTGCATGGCCTCCGTAAAGGACTGGTCTTGGATTATTAACTCTCCCTGAACCACCATTAAATCCACTAATTCTTATTCTTGCAAGGGGATTGGCAATTCAAGAGGGTCAGGATTGGGCAAGACACAGAAGGATATTTAATCCTGCTTTCCACATGGAGAAACTCAAGGTTGGTTTTTCTTCTATCCTCTGATTTACATCCTCAAGTAAAGGAAATCCAAGTTTTATCCAACTGAAACCACATCCATTTTTACTGCATGCAATGCTT
Organism: Erythroxylum orinocense; assembly: GCA_025531955.1. NCBI lineage: Eukaryota > Viridiplantae > Streptophyta > Magnoliopsida > Malpighiales > Erythroxylaceae > Erythroxylum > Erythroxylum orinocense. The sequence continues at coordinate 12,564,595 of JANZLX010000212.1, forward strand.
AATGTCCTTGGAAATTGTTCTTAAGGGGATGACCAGTGTTCAGGCTCAGTTGCAACAATATGGTTGAGAAATGGAAAAAGATGGTCAGTCGTCAAGAAACCTGCGAAGTGGATATATGTGGCCTGAAGTTCGAAAACTCACGATGGGTATTATCTCCCGGGGAGCATTTGGAAGTAATTATGAGGAAGCGGAGAAGATATTTGAATTTCAAAAGAAGTTAACCAAATTGGTTCTTGAAACTATGCAAACCGTATATATTCCAGGTTTCAGGTATCACTATTAATCATAACAAGGTCTTTTTTGTCTTATGCGCAAGATAGCTAGTATATCAAAGAAACTGTCAGTAGCTTTCTTACTAAACCATGTTGAATGTATTTGTTCCAACTAAGAAGAACCAGAAGAGGAAAAAGTTGAACGAAGACATCACGTCCATGCTGAGAGATTTAGTTCAGAGAAAACAGAATGCTATGAGAAGTGGACAACTTCCTAGGCTTGCTTTTGCAATGTAATGAGCAGGAAGGTCCATCAGAAAATGGAACTGGCTTGACGATTGAAGAGGTAATCGAGGAATGTAAACAGTTTTATATCACTGGCCAAGAACAACCTCCAGCTGGTTAACATGGACGACGATTGTATTAGCTATGCACCCAGATTGGCAAGAAAAGGCGAGGGACGAAGTTCTAAAAGTTTGCGGAAAGAATCAGTCCAAGGTCGAAGATCTAACCCACCTTAAGCTTGTAAGTATTCATGTTTATTATATATAAAATCATCATTTACGTCAAGTAAGATCCTTCCATAGCATTCACCTTCCATGGGGATTAATGAATTCACCCGGTAGTTTATTTCGTCAATACACCTGAAAGCAGAAATACAATCTTTCATAATAAGATCCTGTTTTAACTTCCTATTGCAGGTAACCATGATACTGAATGTAACCGTACGCTTATATCCACCAGCAATTGCTCAATACCTGCATCCTTACGAGGAAACAAAGATAGGGAACATCTCCCTCCCGTCAGGGTTGACATTGTGCTACCTACACTGCTAATTCATCATGATCCTGAGCTATGGGGTGATGATAAAGAAGAATTCAGACCAGAGAGTTTCTCTGAAGGAGGTTCAAAGGCATGCAAGGAGCATCTCGTATTCTTCCCTTTTGGATGGGGCCCAAGGACCTGTATTGGCCAAAATTTTGCAACGTTGGAAGCTAAGACAGCATTGGCTATGATTCTGCAGCACATCTCATTTGAGCTTTCACCTTCCTACATTCATGCTCCTCACACTGTTATGATTCTTCAACCACAACATGGTGCTCAAATGATAATACGAGAGTTCTACGTTACCTGCTACTCTAGAATTATCAAAATAACAACTGCATGGAATAAGAGTATTTCTTGTGTATATCTTTGGTTTATAAAACTGTCATTGTGAAAGAAAAAGGAAAAAAGACAGCAAAATTTATTTCCAATGGGCTATTCTACATTATGCACCTCCAATAACTCTCTTAGCTTGTAATGTCCAGCAGTTACAGCTTGCATACTTTCTCCATGGATCATGTTGCGGGAAAAAGCAAGTTGAAAAATTAGGAATTCTAGATTTTCTCCTTTCACTGTAGGGAAATATAAAAAGGGTTGACGGAAGATATCGTTCATCACAAATTAGTCACAGAGTTCAAAATGGCATCTACATCAGGTGTTATTATGGCACGCTTGTTGATCTCTGCAATAGCACAACAGTGTTTCTCCATTGTATTAACAGCTACAAGGTCCTGGGCAAATACACAATCCATACCTGGGGACACCTGCAACCATTCCAGTTGTTTGTTTAGAGTAAAAGTAGCCCCAACTACACTGTTGAGCAGAATCACAAATTCAATATGCACTCACATCGTAAAGAGTTTCGCCAAGTTTCAGCTTTACGGCCCCACTCTTGTAAACCAGCATCTTACCCATCAAGCCAGCTGTTAAGTTATCTAACCTACATGTCTTCTCCATAGCATGAGCACTCCCCGACGGTCTTGTGCTTTCATTTGACACTTGGCCATCTGCAGTAGCTGATCGCTTTGTCATTGGCAAGGTTGGTGGTAATTGAAGAAAGAACATGTTTGCTTCAGCATTCTCTGCCTGCAAATTTGGACTTAAAACAGCATAAGAAGTAGCTGACTCGATTCACGCTGTTTGATCATATTTGCCAGAGATACATACCATTAGACCAAGCTCTGCCACATGATTGATTGCACTTTCATCAAAAGTAACACTTGCTGAAGCCTCCCCAAATTCCTCCTCATCAAGAATCGCTACAGGAAAGTGACATAAGCCATGAATAAAAAGAAATGCATTCCAACAATTGTAATTAAGGGGCACCTGGCTGTTTGATAAAATAAATGATATGGCAATGATATTAATGACAAATAAAAGCTGATAAATGGTGAGTTTTGAGTAAATAAGGCCAACAGTAACATTGCTATATATGTGAATGTTGTTGCACCATATTTTCATATCCCTTGTTACTACAAAGTGGAATACCCCTCTTTCTGAAAAGCACCTTAAAACTACCTGGGTTTCCTGAATAAGGCCTCCGCATAGGAAGAGTTACAGGATAATAGCTGTAATAATCCTGTAGTGGCAGCAAAAGATAATAAACATAAATAGGTAAGTCAGACAAATAACGCCAGAAGAAAAAGAGGGCAGAACATCAGTTAGTGAACATAAGGGCCGAGAAGCTTGAGTCATAGTTACCTACCCATGGTTCATTGTATTCTTTATCTCTCTGGTCTGAAGGATGAGCACCAACTGCAAAAAGCATAATCAGTTGTAGAGCACTTGAAACTATTCCATTCAGCAGCAAGTAGATAAAATTAGATTCAAGACAACAAACCATTGACACCCAAAGCATGTCCTTGATTGCTTGTACTTCCTCCTTTGGGAACACCATACGATTTTAAGGAACTAGAAGCAGCTCCAAAGCCAAATGCAATTTGTGAAGCTTGCACTACATAAAAGCAAATGATCAGCGTGACAACATACTTTTAGACCTCCAATCCTTTTCAGCAAGACTAAGATAGAGGTTAAGCTGTAAATTGCAACGGCTGGTTTCTGAAGTTTGACAAAGCGTCAGCACGAAAAGAAGAGGAAACCCAGAACCAGCACGGTAATAAGTGGCAAGCAGATTTATTATCTCATATCGTACCTTAGACTGCTGGAAACAGTGGAATGAAATATGGAAAAGAATACCAGTATATGCATTCAATTTTAAAAAGCAACAAATCACAACATAGCACAAGTTAAGCATTGCAAAAGAATGAAAATGGCAAGTCCAAAATCTCCAGTTCAGAAAGATACCCTAACTGATTTTTGTTCAATAATATCATAGCTCCTCAGCCTAAGCCCAAACACATATAAGCATATCTTTTTAGCAGGAAATCATTACTGTTAATCACAAGCATAAATCAGAGATATGGAAAACTAAAGCATCCACTCATATCAAAATATAACAAGATGTCGTGGGACTAACAACCTTTTTAAAATTCCTAAACCAAGATTATTAGAATCAAAAAGCATTATTATAGTTTTATCATACATCAACTTGAGCAAGAAATTGCATGCCATAACTTACAAGTATTGTTTGTGGATAACTCACTTCAACGTTTGTCAGGTGTGAATTACTTAACGAGGGAACAATTAATCAAGAAAAAAAAATCCTAAAATTGTTCTGCCATTAAGAGATTGTGGGAAAAAACTGAAAACTTCCATCTCTGTTTCTGCAAATCTCGAAATTGATGATCAAGTGTTAAAAGAAACATTATTGTGGGAAGTGTACCGTGATTAACTTTACAAATGAATTCATTGTCGAAGCTCATCCTTTTCCAATTTATCTCCCTCTCTTCATTCCTTTTGTTCCCACTTCTGGGCCTTTTCGTTTTATTTTTGGACATGTATTACAGAGTAGGCGACTATGTTGCTAATGTGAATAATGAGGACGACATAAATTGAATCACAAAACTCAAAAGATTATGATTACGTAATGAAATTACCTTTCTTTTCAACTTTAATCTTCGCTCTGTTTGACCGTTCCTGTAAAAATGACAGAATAACGAATTCAAGATGTCAAAAGAACACAAAAATGCAGCGTCTATTGAACTTATTGAAATCAGAGGACGCTGAACACTTGAGAAACGGGCATACATGAAATTGTCTCATCAAATCTACAGCCTGAACAGCGTCAACATCTTCTTCAACTTTCTCACTGCATACATCATTGAGAAAGTAAATGACGAGAAAACAAAATTACGTCAACATTGTCAAAGGCACAGCTACATATGCAACAACACGTTATTTACCTTTTAACTTCAGGCTTTGGTGCCCTTTGAATGGGAGTTTTAGGCTTGAACTTAAACTGCAAACAAAAGATTTAATTGCAAAACAAAAAGAGAATCTTTCGTGATCCAATATTAAAAGGGAGTTGAAGCAAACCTTCCTGGGAGCATCTTGACGAGGTGCCGACTCCATAATCGATAAACTTGGGATGGAACTGAGAACAATATCAACCATCAGCAACCAGCAAATCCATCATTGGTTACAGAGAACAAAAACAGAAACTAACTCATTGCTAGCTAATGAAAATTGTAAAAGTGAAAGTGAGGAACAAAATATAACAGTTGGCGACATGTTTGGGTGATCATCAAGTTTCGAGTCCTTAGTGTCATAATTTAAAAGTGCATTGGATTATACATGAGACAAGTTGAGATTAGTGTAGGCTTAACCTCGGAGTTTGTAGGAGGAATGTTTTTGATGAAGGAGAAAAAAGAGAGAAAGCCGCCAATGTCACAAGAGGAGCTGCTATGAGAAACCAAACCTAACGTGTGTTTTTTTGTTGTTATCTATTCTATATATATATGTAATGGTCTTACGCCCTTACTAGAGCATGGGGAGGAAGTCTACTTTTGAAGTCGAGAACAAACTCTCGCCGTCTCACGTTAGACAAGTCCATGTCTGAGTAGGACTTGGGCCGAATAATGTGCAAAAGCAAACTAGCTAAACATGCATTATATTTTATTGAAATATGAATTGTTAATTTATATTATTTATTATTATTAGGATTATTACTACATCGTTTTTTTCTTTTTTTTATTGGTATTCGTATTAGTAGTAGCATTAGTCCTATTTTTCCTAATTATATTTTATTTTCTTCTTAATACTCTTTAATTATTTATTGAATTTTCTAATATTTGATTTTGTTGTCTTACTATTTTATTATTGGATCGGGTTATATATCAGGTATGCCTTGGCTTTTCTTGGCGTTCAATGTACTTAATTATGTGGCAGGTTTGTTTTTATTTTTTCACTTTGGTTCAGCCTGATTTTGACTGAACGGAACGTTACCGTCTGGATTCATGGGTTGACTGCTTTCCTTGGATGTGATACCTGCAAAACAAAGAAGGCACGTCGGGGGTTATGTCCCGATTAGCCCCTCCGACGCTCAAGTTAGGTTTTTGGTGAAAGTGAGGCTGTTGAATACAGAGAAAGCTAGGTTATGATTGCGTACCTCAATCAAGGCAGGATCTTACCTTATATATGGATGGATATTAGGTTTTTACGTGTGCATGAGAATCTATCTCTCTCACGCGGTCGGTTGGAGCATGGATCGGACTTGGGCTTGACTTCTTTAACGAATGGACCGATCGGCCCACAGGTCGTAGTGACTGAGTCTGGGCTTGATACGGTCGACCCGAACACACTTATTTCTTCTGTGCCCTGCATCATTATTTTATATGTCATATATGCATGTGGGTCTACCAGAAATAACCTCTCTACTATGTAGGGGTAAGGTTGCGTACTATCATACCTTCCCAGACTCCGTCTCAATGCGGGATTTTAGACTGGGTGCGATGATAATGAATTGTTAATTTCAATTATTTATTATATTCTAAAATTTGTTGATATATTAAAAAATAAAAATAAATGGACTTAAATGTTAAAAATTGCATGAAAATAAAATTATATTTCAAAGATATCATGAATAATTATACATATTTGTAATTTTAATAAATTATTCATTTATTATTTATGATATGGGTAAGATTAAAGAATTAATATTAATTTTCGAAAGCTTATTAAAAAAGAAAAGAAGAGAGCAGTTAAGGGGCGATATTCGAAATACTGAAATATTTCGTCCTAGTTTCACAAAATATTGGAGAAAAAGAAACAGTCAGGCTCAGGTATAAGGAGAAGAGTGAAACTATTCGATATGAATATTTGCCTACGAACAAGAGAGAGCCGTTTTATCCTCACTTTGCAAACAATAAACCACTTGTAAATTGAAAGATTTTCCGACTCCTCATATCGCGGCCAATTCGCTCTCTCTTTACTCTCCCCCATTAACTTTCAGTCGGAATCGCCGGCGAACTAGGGATTTTACTTGTGCCTTAATTCTCCGCTAATGGCTTCCGTCTACATTCCGGTACAGAACTCGGAAGAGGAGGTCAGGGTGGCCTTGGATCAGCTTCCTAGAGATGCCTCCGACATTCTTGATATTCTCAAGGCCGAGCAAGCTCCACTTGATCTCTGGCTCATCATTGCTGTTCGTTTTCACTCCTAACTGTTTTTCTTTTATGTTTTGGGTTCAATTATCCTGTATAGGCTGTGTGGAAAGTTCTTTTTTTTTTTGGTTTGTTCTTTTTTTGAAATTGATTGCATTGGTGCGGTGTTGCAGAGGGAGTATTTCAAGCAAGGAAAACTTGATCAATTCCGCCAGATATTGGAGGAAGGATCTAGCCATGGTAATTGCTGTTTGGCAATGTTGTTTGTCTTCTTATTTGTGTATTTCAAAGAGTTGATGGAAGTAATTCAAAGGGGTTCTGTTCTGTGGGATTTTGGTGGAGAGTTGGTTTCTTTACTCAGCGGGAGTCTCAACCAGTTGATTATTGTTTCTGTATTTTTTTTTTGGCAGAAATTGATGAATATTACGCTGATGTTAGATACGAGAGGATAGCTATACTGAATGCTTTGGGGGCATATTATAGTTACCTTGGGAAAATTGAGACGAGGCAAAGAGAAAAGGAGGAATATTTCATACAAGCGACTAAATACTACAATAAAGCTTCCAGGATTGATATGCACGAGCCTTCTACTTGGGTTGGAAAAGGTGAAGGGAACCTTTTTCTGTTTGATAACTAGCTGAAGAGTTTTCTCTGTCTGCTTCTTTTACATCTTTACAATGACCGCCTTTAGATTCCTACCCCTCTTGTTTATCATTTTTTCTCTGCTGTTTCTTCTGGTTACTGATCCGGATTTGAATGTGCTAAACTACAGTTGCTGTGTGAAAAAGTCGCTCCTTGTTTGTAATGTAAATTTGCTTTACATTTGTTTTTGTTTCTGTAGATTGCATATTCTAGAGTTGTTTTCTAGATTCCGGTGACATCTATTGTCCTGTAATTTCCTATGTAACTTTTATATATCTTTCATCAGTGGTCTCTTGGAAGAACCTACCTTGCCAAATTTTCTTAACTACACTTACAAGCTATAGCATTTTTCATCTGAGTGCCGCCCTTAAAGATGGTTGAGAAAAGACTGGTCACTTGTTCTCTTAACAGGTCAGCTTTTACTGGCTAAAGGAGAAGTAGAGCAGGCATCTGCTGCATTCAAGATTGTACTAGAGGGTGATCGGGATAATGTATCTGCTCTTTTGGGTCAGGTATTCCTGGTTATTTTCTTGAACAATTGGTTAAAATAATGATTACACTTATCAAGTGCAGGCAATGTTATCAAGGATCTAAAATGCTTGCTCTGTTTGTTATTGTAAGTCTTACCATGCTAGTGCCCTGCTGGAATATGATAAGCAAAGGAACGTTTCTTAACAGGGCCCAGACTGAATTTGGTTCATGTTGGAATATCTTATATTTAATATTTTGTACGTTTGTTTGTGAATTGTGATACTTCTTTGCCTGTGGTTTTATTGTTTTTAAAACCATTTTGCGAACTATAGATGAGACTGCCACCTTGGTAGAGCATTCCTTATATAAATATGGTGTAAATTTATCCCTTCATTCTTAAGTGGATTTTCTAGAAACTACTTGAATGTGATCGATTTGTTATGAATTTCACATGGATAGGCTCTGTGAATTTGTTAAAGGTATGGGGAGGTGGTCCTTTGTGGAGCCTATCTTGATTTTGTAGGGTAAATTGCTGACACTTGAAATTTGCTGTGTTCGGATTTTTCCAGGCATGTGTTGAGTACAATCGTGGTCATTATAGTGATTCATTGGCACTGTATAAGGTTTGTTCTTTCTATCTTCATAGTTTATATCATGATGGCCATAGCTAACTGATGTTATTTATCCTTTTCTGGCGTTAACTTTTTTGCCTTTGACCTTTGTTAAGAGGGCACTGCAAGTCTATCCCAATTGTCCTGGTGCTGTTAGGCTTGGAATAGGTCACTGTCACTATAAATTGGGCCATTTTGAAAGGGCTCAACGGGCATTTGAGCGGGTATTACAGGTTAGTTGTATGACCTGTTATGCATGTAATGGGATCTGTGGTTAGTTCAATGGCAAGATTCTTACTGCATATCTTTGCTTCATGATTCAATATTTTCAGTTAGATCCAGAGAATGTTGAGGGTCTTGTTGCGCTTGCAATTTTGGATTTGCAGACAAATGAAGGTGAGTTTTCATAGTCCATTAGTTTGTGCTGTTTTCTTGATTTTCAGTTTCTTAATTCTGGTTGTGCCTGATGCTTGGACAGCTTTCGGAATACAGTATGGGATGGAAAAAATGCAGAGAGCTTTTGAGTTATACCCCTACTGTTCAATGGCATTGAATTATCTAGCAAATCACTTCTTCTTCACTGGTCAGCATTTTTTAGTTGAGCAACTGACTGAAACTGCACTTGCTGTTACCAATCATGGAGCAACCAAGTCACACTCTTACTATAATTTAGCACGCTCGTACCATAGCAAGGTTCGAGTCTCGACTTATTTTCATTTGATTGATTAGGGTAAAGGAACTGTTATTGTTTGTGAAGGCCAGAATTTTCTTTTGGGGGTTCAGGAAACATTGTCTCTGGGGTGTGTAGGTCTTAGAATAATATATAGTCCATTTTTAGGCCTCATCCAACAGCTAAGCCTTTTGGGTTGAATGGGTTTTTTTATGCAGGTGAATTTTTTATGCCTCTTATCCTTGCTACACGTTACTATTGAGAATGTCTTATGGATATGAAGTCTTCCATAAAGTGTTTGATGTGATATACAAGAAGATACTGAAATGGACCATTTTATTTTCAAAAGCTTCACTTCTATATCCATTTATTTTTCCTGCTGAAGCACGTATCATTAGCTCTCTTGAATTAGGATATGCTTACTTCCACACAACCAACCCCAACTTCACCCCCCTTGGCTCCTCTGAATCCTAATGATAGTGATGTGATATATTTCAACTGCAGGGTGACTATGAAACAGCTTCAAGGTACTACTGGGCATCTGTCAAAGAAACCAATAGTCCCAATGAATTTGTTTTTCCGTATTATGGTGAGTACATATTGTGATTGTGCTTTCTGTGAGATTTGATGAGAATTTTAATAATTGTGTTTCAAATTAATAATTGTGTTTCAAATTGCTGGTCTTTTTATCGACATGGATTTGAAGTTATCTGGTTTAGGCCCATTTCTTCACTGCATTGGTTAACTTTATATTTTACATCACTCTAATTACAGAGACTTTGTATCAATCTTTTCTGTATTTGACAGGCCTGGGGCAAGTACAGTTGAAATTGGGAGAGACTAAGAATGCCCTATCAAATTTTGAGAAAGTTTTAGAAGTTTATCCCGATAACTGTGAGACACTGAAAGTATGTTAAATCAATGTGTTTACTTTTCATCTTGGAAGCTCATTGGGCTTTTAGATATTTTTAGGGACTTTCAGCTGAATCTTTTCGTTTCCTACAGGTAATTGGTCATATATATGCTCAAATAGGGCAGAATGATAAGGCTCAGGAACTATTGAGGAAGGCCACAAAGATTGACCCACGTGATGCACAGGTATGGAAAACTGTTGTTCATAGGCTTTGGCTTTGAGTTTCTTGTGATTTTGCTGTAAAGTGTTCCTGTAAGTTTCTTTGGTTGTGTGAAATGAGTTTACTTCTGGTATGCTTTAAATTTGTGTCCATGACAAGTGATGTAGTGAAAGGTGTAGGGCAGCTAGATTTCAACAAATTAGGGCTACAATAGGGCTGATTGTGATTGGGACTATTAGGGTTCATAACAAATGCTCCTATAAAATTCTCAATACAAAAGTTGATCTCTTTCTTCATCATGAACTTTTAAGTACTAGTCTTGGCAGAAATCCTATTCATAAAGGAAGGACAGGTCCAACTTATGGAACTGAATTAATGAACTATGAAGAGATGCTTAAACCTTGTGCCTTCCTTTTTTCTCCAGATACATGCCATAAAAAATGGCACTGTATCAGTGGGGAAACAGGACATACCCAGTTTCCAAAGGCATAAAAAGCGAACAAATTATATTTCTTAATAATATGAATGAAGTAATAGCTATTTATTCTCAAGGAACCAGAACTTGAATCTCAATTCAGTAAAGTTTTCAATATAAATACTTGATGTTTGCCTCATGAATCCTATTTACCTGTGTGCGGAGCCAAACTCTTCATTAAATACTAAAATTTTTATCCTTTCTGATTGCTGTAGTTCTAGCTAGACATGGATTTTTTTTTTGTCATTTTGTCATTTGCATTTAAGAACTGTTTCTTTTTCTAATTTCGGTGTCCATGATGGTATATTACTTGAACTATTTAATCTTTAATGCTATTTCCTCAAACTTTCTATTCTACGATTTCTCTTGCTGGACTAAATAATTCCTCATCACAGTTTTATTTTTACATGGTGATTCATCTGCTTCAACTCTCAATAAGCAACTTTGTTTTATTTTCTGTTACAAGAGCCTTCAAATTGATACAAATGGTTTAATAAGGATACTTTGAAATATATATGCTATTTTATTATCAATTATAGCTTTTTAACTTTCATTTTCCCCCCCTGTATATTGTACAGGCATTTCTTGACCTTGGTGAACTATTAATTTTGTCAGACACAGGAGCTGCTCTAGATGCCTTCAAAACTGTAAGGACTAAGGACCTTGCTATTCTTACTTTTGGATTTTAAGTTTTAAATATCAGGATATATTTTCTGCCATATATTTTTGACGTTAAATGTTGTTGTAGGCACGAAGTCTTCTTAAAAAGGGAGGTCAAGAAGTCCCAATAGAAGTTCTTAACAATATTGGAGTTATCCATTTTGAAAGGGAAGAGCTTGAGGTCTGCACAGATTTCTTTAGATTTTGAGAGATGCAAGTACATATTGCCACGTGTAAAGCATTTATTTTGTTGTTTCAGTTGCTTAACAAGTTCTTGACGGAACTTCCTTCTTGTTATTTTGGACTTTTTCTTTTCAAGTTCATGTGATATTGGCTACACTGTAATTTCTTGATTTTTATATCGTCTTATTCTGATATTACTACAGCTTGCTCTGCAAACTTTTAAGGAGGCTCTAGGTGATGGCGTATGGGTTACTTTCCTTGATGGTAAAGCTAATGTCAATGCAATTGAAGCATCTGCTTCTGTTCTTCAGTACAAAGACATGCAAATATTTCATCAGTTAGAGGAAGATGGTATTCATGTGGAACTACCTTGGAGTAAAGTCACAGCATTATTTAATTTGGCCAGACTACTTGAGCAGTTGCATGAGACACAAGTTGCAATCATACTTTACTGTCTTATACTGTACAAGGTACTGTTGCACCATATCTGCAAGTATTGCTTATTCTTCTCTCTTCGTCCATTTTCATATGTACTGTTTTATGAATAAGCTCTTGATTTTGCTTCTGTAAAGATCTGTTATTACAATTCCCCTTTTACTAACTACATGTCAATGCAGTATTCTCCAGGTACCTTCTTGTTCACAATGTCATTTGATGATTTTTGGCATACTTTTCAACTTTTAATTCAATGGCTATGCTTGAACAATAACTGGATATTCTCTTTTTCTTGTTATCAAGGTTCTAGACTATGTTATGTTGTTTGATTGGGGATATTTTTGCATTATTTTCTTAATGGTGTTAAATTATGTTATTTTTATTCTATTTTGGTCACCAAAACTGTTCCTGACTCTCATCATGTTTTGGCTGTATTTTCTGTATCCAATTTAACAGTTCCCAGATTATGTGGACTCTTATCTGAGGCTTGCTGCCATTGCGAAAGCTCAAAACAATCTTCAATTAAGCATTGACCTGGTTGTTATGACCAAAATAATGTTGCTGTTGCTGTCTTTCACTGTATGTTTCCTTTCCTTGGAATAACTGTTAGCTTTTTCTTTAATAGGTCAATGAGGCATTGAAGGTAAATGACAAGTGCCCTAATGCATTATCTATGCTCGGTGACTTAGAGCTGAAAAATGATGATTGGGTTAAGGCCAAAGAGACCTTCCGAGCTGCTAGTGAGGCAACTGACGGAAAAGATTCTTATGCAACACTCTCTCTGGTTTTTCTCCTCTTCCATGGGCCTTCCTACTTATACTTTTTCAGATCTTAGGATTTCTCCTAGATCCACATTTGACTGACTAGTTTGTGGCAATTTATTTCATGTGACATTTTATATCAATTCTCTTAACATATGTAGTTCTTACATTCCTTTTGGCATTTCTCAGGGAAACTGGAACTACTTTGCTGCACTACGCAATGAGAAAAGAAATCCGAAGTTGGAAGCTACCCACTTGGAAAAGGCCAAGGAACTTTACACCAGGGTATGAACTTCTGTGTTTTCTCACATCCCTAGGAATAATTAAGTAGAATACTTAACACTGTTATTTGTGATGAATGGATTCAATTAGACTTAGAACTGACTTGTAGTTTGGCCCTTTTGTTTACTTACTGTATACCTTTCGCATGCTTCTGTTTCCCTATTCCCCATCTATTGTCTTATGATTGGTACTGTTGTTAGGCTGTAATTTTTGTTTATGCCAAATTAACTCTCCCATTTCTTGACATTTTAGGTTCTGGTTCAGCATACAGCTAATCTGTATGCTGCAAATGGTGCTGGTGTAGTCTTGGCAGAGAGAGGACAATTTGATGTCTCAAAAGATCTTTTTACACAGGCATGACACTCTGATTTGCTTATTTTTGTTTCCTATAGTTTAAAACTTCAATTTATCCCTTGTGCTAGCCTTTGTGCCAGTTTTTATGTTGAATTTTTGTGTGCTGCAATGATATAGGTCCAAGAAGCTGCAAGCGGAAGCATTTTTGTCCAGATGCCAGATGTCTGGATCAATTTAGCACATGTTTATTTTGCTCAAGGAAATTTCGCATTAGCAGTAAAGATGGTTTGTTTATTTTATTATATTCCATTTATGCAGATATGTAGGTTAAAGTTGCATTTTACATACTTGTAATTTCTTCTCATTGAATTTATATTTTGGACTTTGCTTCCTGCAGTATCAGAATTGTTTGCGGAAGTTCTATCATAATACAGATTCTCAAATTCTCCTTTATCTGGCTCGTACTTATTATGAAGCTGAACAGTGGCAAGACTGCAAGAAAACTTTACTGAGGGCCATCCACATGGCACCTTCAAATTACATATTAAGGTTTAATGCAGGTGTTACGATGCAGAAATTTTCAGCATCTACACTACAAAAAACAAAAAGAACAGCAGATGAGGTGATTTTCTTTCTTTTAAAATTAGTTTGATTGGATATCATTTTCTATTCCTAAATGTTATTTTTTTTGATAATATAGCTCATATCTTTTTATTTTGTAATGATAGATGCAGTGCTTACAAGAATTAGTTCCTTGTACCCTAAATTGTGTGTTGGTCTCCCAGCTTGTGGGTTGATTATCATAGGGGTTAATGTATCATTAAGAATCTAGAAAATAAATATCTCTACCTGGCAGGTTAGCTTGTAGATGCTCGTACTCACTTTCATTTTTGGCTAGTCAAACACCAGAACCTGTAGGTGAATAAGCTTTTTCTGCTAGATTATGTAGTCATATCTTGTATCATATAAACCATAAAACTGGGCAAGAGCCAGGTTTTCACATGCTTTCTCTTTCCATTGACACAGTATCTAAGTAGCCCATCCTTTTCTTTTTGTGATTATGGTATAGGTACGTTCCACAGTTAATGAGCTGGAAAATGCTGTCCGTCTATTTAGCCAGTTGTCTGCTGCTTCTAGCCTCCAGTTTCATACATTTGATGAGAAAAAAATCAACACACATGTTGAGTATTGCAAGCACTTGCTAGAGGCTGCAATAGTTCATCGTGAAGCTGCTGAGCGTGAGGAGCAGCAGAACCGACAGAGACAAGAAGTTGCTCGACAAATGGCTTTGGCTGAGGAAGCCCGTCGTAAGGCTGAAGAACAAAGGAAATTTCAGGTCTACTGCTGTCGTTATAGCTTATAAAGTTTTGTATTTGTGACAACGATATTATAGTACTTAGAGGTCTTATTTTTCTGTTGGTGTGAACAGTTGGAGAAGAGAAAGCAGGAAGACGAACTGAAACGAGTGCGGCAACTAGAGGAACGTTTTGAGCGTGTAAAGGTAATTAGATCTGTTGAAAATTTTCATATATCCTCGAAGCCTCTTGTCATTGCATGATTATAAATGCTTTCTTCATAATGGGTTTATTGTACTATTGGTGAAAGGATCAGATGAGTAAAAGAGATATTGGTGTAGACAGTAGTTTCTGTGCCATATTTTCACGTGATTCTTCCTTTTTCATACTGATTAGTGCCTTTAGATGTGTTCTAATACAATGTAATGGGGGTTTTATGTAATTTGGATTACTCTATGCGGCTAATTCTCTATTTTTTGTTAATTAAATTTGTAACGTAAAATCTGCATAACACGTTCCTCTTAACAATCTATACACATTTAGATGACTATAGTATTTGATGTTTGTTGCATGAGACTTTCCGTTCATGGTACATCTCAAGTCCCATTTCAATACATTGCTCCCTACAATCACTATGTATTATAAAAGGAAATCCTAGGACTGCTTGAATTGGGCTGTAGTGGATCTACGATAGCTGCTTAAATTCACTGATTTCATCATGGTTCATGATTCCAGGAGCAATGGAAGACGTCTGCTTCTAAGCGGAAGGATAGATCTGAGATTGATGATGATGATGTTGGGCACAGTGAAAGAAGGAGAAGAAAGGGTGGGAAGAGGAGAAAGAAGGATAAGAACTCAAAGTTACGCTATGAGATGGAAGAAGGAGAAGCTGACATGATGGATGATCATGAGGATCAAGAAGATGAAGATGCAAACATGAACTATAGGGATTCCAGAAATCAGGTGGATGATCATGATGACCATGGAGAAGGTGCACAGGAACTTCTTGCTGCTGCTGGACTTGAAGATTCTGATGCAGAGGATGAAGCCGTAAGTATTCCTTTCAACCTCAAATCTCTTAGACTAAAACTTCATTGAAACTAGGATGTCTGAATCACACATAGTCGAAAGATTCTGATGCAGAGGATGAAGCCGTAAGTATTCCTTTCAACTTCAAATCTCTTAGACTAAAACTTCATTGAAACTAGGATGTCTGAATCACACACAGTCGAGCAACTATAATTTACTGGTGAAAGCACTTAACAACAACAGGACATGCAAAAGATTAAGATGGATACAAATTTGTGGATTAGATGGGATCTAAAGTGATTCAGGTTCATAGCCTTATTTCTACAAGTTAAAACACTATTACTAGTTTATATTGCGTACTTGTTTTAGTTTACTGAGGCAGACGGGCCAATGGGTTATCACTCTATTGGAAATAGGCTACTGACATGATGGATCGTTCGTTCTGTTTCCCACAATGTGTATATTAGGTTTGGATTTGGCTTTTAATCCAGTCTCGAGACAAAATAATCTATATGATGTTTCCTGGTGAAGGCTGAGCCTTCATCAACAGGTAGAAGAAAGCGAGCATGGTCAGAATCAGACGATGATAATGAGCCTTTGGATAACAGACCAGAATCCAGCCCTATGCAGGACAATTCTGCTGAGCTGCAGGACAGTGATGGAGAAATTAGAGACGGCACTCGAAGGCAGCATGGTCATGCTGTTATTGACGATGATGACGATGATTAGCTGGTTGCATCTGTATTACGAAGAGAGGGAAACAACTAACACTTAAATCTGTCGACAAAGGAGAATGCAATACACTGGGAAAGTGCTTGATATTTATAGGAATCCTACTGTACTCTCCCATAGCTCAATCTGATGTATATTAAATGTAAACCTTCTTATTTCCCGTGCATATCTTGATAAAGAGACTTCATCATTGAACCAGAGTTCGGCTCTCTGATGACCCCTCCTAAGATCAGTGACTTTTCTGGACTAAATGAGTCATTACTGTTAGGTTCCTTTAATTTTTGAGATTGCAAGATCGTGGGATGACTGTTTATAGACTCAAAAAGGAAGGAGAAATAAAAAAGTTAATTCTGTTTGAAGAGGTGAGGCGATAGTGTCGGAAACCAGGCATTTCCTTTTGAGGCGGATGACTGACACGACCAGAAAAGAGTCGAAATCAGAGTAGGGTAGGGGTTTCAGAAGGTCAGAAAGCGTACAGTTGTGTTTCTGCGTTTTGCACTGGCTACTTCGATTCTTTGTGAAATTGAATACCCTTTTGCAAGTCTAATCTCCAAAGCTCCTTGCTCCTTTTTCTAAACCAAGCTGGAAGCTTCAGACCCAGGATCAGCCTCAGCCTCTCGCCAGAAGGCTTCAGAATTTATTGTGAAACAGAGACTAGTGCTCCGTTTTGCCTTGCGACTTTTAAATGTTCGCACTGCCTTGCTGAGTGACTGGTTTGCTTTCCGTGACCCAAATGCTTCTAGAAAAAGCCGAATGCCACTGTTACGGAGACGCAAATTGGAAGCCTGATAATAGACAAAATGAACAAAAGCTCTTTGAAAACTACCATTCTTTTTTTTTTTTTTTACCGATTAAAGGTACTGTTCTATATGTTCCATTCTTACGTATAAAAAAATTCTGATAAGAAGAAGGAAGCAGATATATCTGAAAGGGTACCAGGATGGCATCAACAGTCAAGGGATACAATGGAATAAAACAAAGAAAAAATCCAAAAAGTTGTGGGGAAATCCTTGCTGATAGTTATAATGACATGAAACGCAGTGAATCGACAGAAAAGAATTGATAATTGATTTGTAGTTTCAAAACATACTCGAAGCATTTTCCCTTGTCAAGGTAACCATTTTGGTTTCTTTAGGGTCTCCATTTTTTTAAGTATCCGAAATGGCTATTAGGGATCATGTTATGGGCAAATTTTGATGTCAACAATATCCCAATGCCCATATAGCGTTAAATTGTGTCAGATGACAGCAAGTGGGGCAACTGTGACCAACTTGAGTTTGGTGCATAAAGGAGACATATCAACAAATCTTGGGGCCATTAGGTCACCAACCCAGCAAATACTGCAATAACCAGCATGCTAGGCAAAGTGTTTGAAACTGAAGCCGCAATGAGAAACCCCCACAAGACACTTACCTGCCTATCAGTCAATATCTTTACCAACATAATAAAACAGAATGACCGAGACATTCAGTCTATTTCTATTTCAACTGAAGTACTGAAATGAGTGAAAGAAGATGAACAACTGAAGCACAAGGCACATGGATGCTCCATTAAGCACAAAACACACTTCAAAAAATATGCAAATCAGACACTTTTGATACAAAGCAACAAAAGAAAATCGTAGTTTTAGCAATTCTCTGGCTCCACAAAAAGCAAGTGGCCCCCACCGAGTACAATTTTGGCCTTCAAGAACGGAAAGGCTACCCCTGAAAAACTCAAGCATCTGCGTCCAAACAAACAAACAAAATTCATGTATTCTGTTAACCTGGAAGTACATGTTGTGTACGCGTGTAAGAGACAAGGAGATGGAAAGAAACCACAAGAAGCAAGTGAAGGGTCAATTAATTACCACTCTGGGCTCTTGAATTGAAACTGGGAAATTCATGTGATGATGATGGAATAGAGATTGATAGCCCAGTTTTTGTTATTGATGCAGTGTTTGAAGATTTATCATCCAAGTCAAGCCATGAACTTTTGCTCTTAGGTGGCCACTCGTCAAAGAAACGATGGACAGTCTTCTGTTGCTGTTCTCCTCTCTCATTTTTAATGGATGCTTGACATGTAACCTCACCTCCCAAGAGATAGCTATGCTGATACTGCTTTTGCTGTTTTGGGTTATCGTGATCGCTCAAGCTTTGAAGCTGCAAATAAGAGTACTCATTTTGGTAGCCAGACAGGTTCCTCTGTTTCGAAGAGTATGATGAAGAAGAAGAAGAGGAAGAGCTCATTGTGAGTGGAGTAAGTTGCCAAGCATCATCCAACGCTGAACCGGGAAGGTTTCTCATACAACCAGAAGGTTCACAGAACAAAGCATGCTCGTCAACCTCCTCTTTCAGCCCATAGGCATTCCTGTTTCTTCTTTTCGAACAACAAAGAGAATGAAATCAGACAAAAGAACCAGAAGCCTACAAAGATGCAGACAAAACAAAAAGGAGTATAAATGTCAGTCCTTTTCCATACCTACCTGTAATCACTACTAGCCAAGCAATATGAACCGCCAGAATCCAGGATCAGGTGGGAAGAGTCTTCATGAGGAGGCAGCCCAATCCCAGAAGGTGTAGTATGAGAACATATAAACTGGTGGTTGGGATGTGTGTGATAACCAGAATAGTGAAGGTGGTTTGGGTGGTGGGTCTCAGAGGACATTAAAGAAAGAGAATGAGAGCGTGGTGGTGAGAGTACGTTAGAAGTGTTTTTGGTGATTGATGAGAGAGATGTCGGTGTTGATGGCTTAGTTGTTATCATTGGTTGTGTTGCAACTTCCACAGGCTTTCTTGAACGGTTTTTGCCTCTATGCATGTGCCTCTCACAATACTTGGAATCTGGGTATGCTTCTTTTGAGCACCTCCATTTCTTTCCATCCGTTCTTCTGCATCTCCCTGGTTCGGGATCGATTTTTCTCCCAAGACCCATCTGGAAACAGTTCCATCCGACTGCAAATAAACCCAAACCATAACTAGTTAAAAGAAAATCCTGCAGCAATATTAATAAGCACAAGCGTAAAGATTGAGCATCAAGCAGAGCTGTTACTGTGTGGCGTTTGGCGAGAAAAGAGACTTGAAGACAGTACTGAAGAATCGGGGCAGCTCCTTTTGATAGTGAAAAGGAGATCAGGAGGAATATGAATGCCGGAAACCATATACTTAAAGATTAAAGCTTGATGCTCAAGCTCTTGCCACTGAGTTGGAGTGAAAGGAAACCTGCTTCTTCCATTCATCACGATGGAAGAAAAGCAAGAGTGAGGAAGTGGAAAAAAGAGCTGGTTTAGACCTGACTCAGCAAGCGAAAGTTGTGCTTTTACGTTGGTGTGTTGTGCCTGGGTCTGGGAAGGCTAGCTAAAACTAGTTTCTTCTTAATGATGACTAACTCGTGAGTGGTGAGCAATATAGTGGGTATATTTATTTCAGGGACCATTGGTTTGCAGAATCTTCTGTACGTGGATAAAACTAATGGTTCTGATTATACACCTCGCTCTCTCCGCTCATATAATGAGTCACTGCAACTCTCCCTCTCTCTCTCTCTGTTTCTGGTTTACTGTGGCTTGCAGAGCTGAGCTAACCTGCGTGGCAGCTCTTGTCTCTGACAACTCTACGGAAACCCATAAACTACTGAGTAGTATAGAGGAGGGAGTGCATTTACTTATTAGCACAAATAAAGATTTAACGTTTTCTCGTCTTTGCGATTCTGTCACGACTGCTGCAAAGTGAACATATACATACATATAATATATATATATATATATGTACGCGAGATTGTGAGTGAGAGAGAAGATTAGTGTCAATCTGAAACGAATGCTTTTAGGCTGTGCCTCTCTGATACTGGCAAAGATTGTACGGTTTGAGCTTTTACTGCTACGAACTCTTTTACTTTTTTTCTGTTCCTTTACCTCGAACCCTTTCTTCTGGTACCCACCACCGCTTACTATCTGACCTTATTCTATTTCTTAAAAAACCACGTATATATCATATATCTTTTGGTGCCCAGTGTAGTACCGTCGCCCCTCGCTTCTGTTTTCTTTCTGAAGAAAACCTTCTCTTTGGTCTTTTTCTGATAAATACTGGACGACGCTCTTGGAAGCTTTAATGGCAATTTAGGAGATCATTCTACCTTTTAGGGGATCAAATTTATATAGTTTAAAAACAGCAACTTACCATTTGAGTTAAAGTTCATTACAAACAACAAAAAGGGCTCTATCTCCAAAACATGCTACGTTTGAGAATCATTTTTATCTTAAACCAGGAGGTGCTTCTTTTACTTTTGTTCTTCCCTCATGATTTGCTTGCCTAATCAGCCACTGCAAGAGCTTGTTTTCATTTGATAATGTTTACTTGGATCTGGGAAAATTCCACTCAGGTTCTACTTAGGACATGAAGGGGAGACCAAGGCAATCACATGGAAAAAAAAAAAAAAAACTGCTGTTCACATGATATATCAAACGAAGAACACTACAACCTATTTACTGTTCATTGCACAGCCAATTTATGGCAAGCAACTTTCCAATTACAGAACAAAATGCAAACCCTCTATTTTGTGCTCATAAAGAACAGCATTTTCTGTAGTTAATCAAGAATATGCACGACAAGTGCTTCAAATCTTTGATTCACAGGTCACTAATAACTTAAAAAGTAATAGTTATGTGATGAATATGCGAAATTGAATCAAATCAAGTTCCTTCGTATCATTGAAACATTGTGAGGGAAGTCATGTTGATGTTTAAGAAGAATAAAGGCATAAAAAAAGGGTGGTGGGTATTGATTTTGTTGGGTTGCATTTACTTCTGAGACTCAGACTGAGACTGGGACTGAGACAGGGACTGGGACCATTCTTGTAATGTTAAGTTTGGCAGTGGCAGGCGTTGTGCAAAGTAGTGCTCTACTATTTGGCACTGTTGTTATCTCCTCCCAGACCCCCAACACATGCAAGCCACCTTTTTTCAGTAATCATGCCCCACTGCAGCACCAACATCCTCCTCAGGTGCGTTTCTTGGTTTCAAAATCCCCAACTGGCAACTTGCTTTCTTAGTCCTCCATTTCCAAAACCAAACCTCTGCATCATCTCACTCCCTCCCTCCGGGACCATAAAAGACCCGTATCAGCTTTTGATTGGATGGGCTATTCAGATCCATGTTCCTTTCACTTTCGTTTTCAACACCTACAAAGCATATTTTTGGCCGATTTGTCTATATACTAAACCCCCCTGCTGTTCGATATGACAACGATAAGCATGTAGTCTCCGAGTTATACTAATTTCTTGGTTTCATTTTTCACAGAGTCTAATGCACTTATGAAGAACCAAAAGAAAAAAAAAGATAATTTATTTATTTTATAAAATACAACCCTTTAGTGTTTAAAGCTATATCCCTTCACGTAAGTTGGTTTAGGGTTGACTAATCATAAATTCAGTTGAAACTGTTCCAAGAGATTGCTGATGCATGTGCATGGTGTACTATTCTTTTTACTTCAAAGAGAATGTAAATGGTGGCCACCAAAGTAGGTGAAGGGCTTTCTTTCTTGTGGCTTACAATCCTCCATTGGTAGGAAACAGAATCAATGTCTCAAATTCTGAACCACGATTCCCACCAGCAAGAGATCAATACAACACCTCCGACTCCGATTATACCCTCTCCTCTTAAGAAGTACAAGCACATGCAAAGTCAACAATAGCAACGCATGGTCCACACTGTTCTTCTGTTCATCCAATATACTCTCCTCCTCCTCCTAGAGTCTAGATAGCTACTTGTTTTAGCTACCACCATAACTGCAGGACAGAGAGCTCCCCCACCTGTTGTTGGTATTTGGCAGCCGGATACAAATACGATGCCATAGGACAAATGAATGCATTATATCGTTGAAGATTAAAGACCCACCCTAACACTAATACCTTATCGCACCCTTTATTTGCTTCTCAAGTCCAGATTAACTTTGTTCTATACTTGCTTGGTACTTCGATTGTCAGATAACGGTATTAAACTGACTATTAAATGGATTCACTTATGCCCCTGCCATACAAACTCAGAACTTCGACCATCTCAGATTAATGAGTTTACGGCGCCTCAGGACTACGTTGAGCAATTCATGTCAGAGTCTGGAAACCATCATTTGCTATACTTCCACGTTCAGACACGCCAGGGTACGAGAGATTTTCACATGAAAAAAACAAATCTAACCATCGTAACATACATGTGGCTTGGGATGATGCCAAAGACTAAGATTACAGTATAATATGTGAAATAAGGTTAATCTGTGCCTGTAAAACCAAAATATTTGCGGATTCATGTGCATAGATTCAGATTATACCAATCAGGCGAATCTGTTAGTCGGACTTTAGATGGGCAATTCAGGGAAGCTAATGGAGACAAAAGAGAGATTGGATAAGCAAAACTTTCATATGAAGAGAATTCTAAACATAAACAACGTAACATATCGATAGCATTACAAACTGCATTTTCTATAAGACTATCACCTAAGCCTGTCTACCCACAGCAAACAAAAACCCAACCTTTGTGCCCAGTTTAAACTAAGCAGCTTGGTCTTCCCGTTTTATATCAGAGGGACTATATTGGTCCGCCTTTTGCCAACTGTTATGCGTATATACTTTTTCCTCAAGTTACAAGAGGTAAATATAACTTCTGATTAACAAAAGCATTACTCTTTTTGGAAAAATGAGAGAACAAGATCTGTATGTACTGAGAAGAGCTGTGTGTCCACAAAATGCTGTTTTGGACAAGAAGGAAAGGAAAAATTATTCAGCTCAGTTTTAATCATAATTTAATGAAAAGACTTCTGAAAGCAATTGTAAGCAAGAACAATGATTTTTAGCAATTTCTGATTGTTGAAATGAATCAGTAGAAATTTTTTAGGCAAATCAAGAATGTCAAGAGAAACAAACCTTCATAAATGGTCTATCACGACTAGAGAAGGAATCTATGAAACTCTCCTTTAAAAGCAATGATACCTAGAAGGAAGGGGACAGAAACCAGTTATATTACTTGATAATATTATTAACATATGCTCAACAATAAAACTTGTGCTAATCAAACAATCAGGGTTGATGAATGTAACACAAGCTAGCATTGCAGTTAGTATCAAGATATATACTCAGATATTACTCAAATGACAAGAAGATTTCATGGAATAGAATGTGGAATTTAATAGCCTATGTGTAATGCCACCAAAAAATTATATCATCAAATTGGTTAGTTGCTTGATCATTTTCACCCTCCTTTTCTGTTTGTGTGTGCACGTGATTTTTCAATGCATACATACTCTGATAACCATCCAGCTGCTAATAGGAAAATTACAGTGCATAATAAGTTCCTTGTTCTATTAAAGTATGATTTCTCTGTAAGACTCAGAACATCCCTGAACATAATTTTCGAAAGCTCATTTCATGTCTGATAAATAATGTTTAACCACAAAAAAAATTCAGCTTATTGTGTTCAAACTTGTCAGCTGGGGACTATCATCCAGCAGAAATTCAAGATATAAAGCTGGAATAAAAGCACCAATTAAGAAAAGGACAGACCTTATCGTTATTGGATTGTACATTTGTAATTGTGTGTGAGCGCAGGTTAGAGCAGAGGGAATCCAAGTAAGATCTCAACACTTCTAGGAAGCCCTTGGCAGCTTGAACCTGGAACAATAATACACATACAGGACAAATCCACACCAAAGAGGCGGTTAAGCAACTAGTGGAAACATTTGCTCAAAATGTTACTCCAAAATTCCAAGCAACAAAAGTGAAAACTATTATACAAGAACCCTGTAGAGCATTTTTCAATGCAACACTTAGTTGAATGATCCCTATAGACCAATATAAGCAAAACTGAGAATGAAAACAAGTAACAGAACATAAGGCAAATTCACAATATGAAAGGAATTATCATCACTAAGAAGAAACATGGACGAGCTAAAGTATTATAACAAAACTTAGCAAGTGTAGTTACACTGATCAAGTTCAGCAACATGTGGAAAGGTTTATGAAGGTAGAGGCATAAGGCCATAATAGAAGCACAAACAAAATATGAAGCCAAGTACAGCTAACATGCAAGGTGATCAAAGCTGCAAATATTTGAAAACGAAGAGTAGATGCAAATATACTTTCCTAAAGTCATGTAGTTGCCAAATAAAAAACCTAAACACGGTCATTCCTAAACATCAGCCCTGCAGATGACACTCCACAACTATCAAATGAATATAGATCTACCTACGGAAAAAAGCATTCTAGTCCTTATACAAATAGGATCTTTCATGTTTCAATGTGCTAAGAAGATAGCAATCTAGCCATCCCAGTAAAGAAAAACCTACAACTAGGCACATGTATCAATAAAAGATTTAAGAACACAATAAATTTCAAGGAAACTCAACTAAATACCACAATGGTTTCTAAACTTCAGGGAATATGTGATAGATAGCATTATATGTTCAAATATACAAATCCACATCAAAAGAAGAGGGATCATCACAATAGAGGGAAGAAAAAATATTAAGTAGAAGCACACCTGTGCGTCTGTACACTCGTACATTGGTCTTTTCTTTGCCAGAAAACTTTCTCCCACTAGCTTTGCATGATAAGGACTTAAGCATGAAAACAACTCCTTTTGTTTTGGCAATTGTGGAATATTTGGTGACCGTACCTATCATATAAAAAAATGAGAAATATATTAGATAATTACACTAAATGAGTGTTCTGAAGAGATGAGACCAAAAAAAAATGATAATCATATAGCGAGATGACAAACAAAAAGATCCATGAAAATTACAGAAGAATTTTGAGGGTTCCACCACCAATCCACCAACACAAAAATAAAGGCCAAAGAGAAACAAAGGCAAAGACATTAGACAGACAGATCATAGAAATTAAAGTAGCGAAAGCAGTTGGTACTTGATGTAAGAAATTCAAACTAGACTTTTTACTTCGAATTTAGTTAACATTTTTTCACCAGGAGAGGGCAGGGACATCATGAACAAGGAAAGACCTAAGCTTAAGTAGCTAGTGAGAGATTGTGTGTGTGACTTATAAGCCATGTTATATAAGCTGGCACAACATTCTTTTTTATCGCATGTATAGCATTCCCACAAGGGACAAATCATCAACAATTTTTTTAGAGCGAGAAGATAACTCCCAGATGGAGGGAAAATAAACAAGCTAGAAATCATCAGACTCATATGGTTAAATCTGTCTCATATAAATTGACGTAAAAATGTACAAATAAAATAGTAAATGAAAATG
Source organism: Erythroxylum orinocense (assembly GCA_025531955.1). Lineage (NCBI taxonomy): Eukaryota > Viridiplantae > Streptophyta > Magnoliopsida > Malpighiales > Erythroxylaceae > Erythroxylum > Erythroxylum orinocense. Next base: position 12,589,977 of record JANZLX010000212.1, read on the forward strand.
CAAACCTGGTTTTTGTTAGCATCTACGAGAATAACATTAGTCAACTTTGACTGCACCTCACTTGTTTTGTTTTTTACACCCACCTAAACACACAACCATTTATTAGTAACTGAAGCAAGCTAGAAAAGATCACATACCTAATGCCCTACCGTAATATTATTTCCCTTTTGGTTTCAAAGGAAACCCAGGGCCAATTTAATAGCAACGGGACCTGATGATGAATACATTCTGAATTGCAACAAATACTTACTATGTAAGGAACAGGTGCATCCAGAAAATCAAGCATGTCATCTGGCAAGATCTAAAAAATCAAATAGAGAAAACAAATAAGCCAGGGTAGTGAATAGAATAAGACCAATACCTCAGTAAAAAGCAAGGCTAGAAAAAGTCCATACCGGCATTAATAGGCTTTGCCATTGGTAGGGTCGAATTAAGGGAATAATAGATAAAACTAACGCAGATAAGATACCCTGCAAACAAAGAATTAGAAAAATATCAAATCAAGAAGTTCATGATTTGTACGAGCAAGCACACATAAAGATTCAACAAGGTTGTTGGGAAAATAGAATCTACTCCTTCAGGTAGGAGATTAAGTTAATACAGCCAATTTATGTCAACTTTAAAATCCAACAGGAAGTCATTAGGATCACACAATATGCGCAGGAAACATACCAAATTTGAGCAAACCACCACAATTTGTTTTTCCAATAGTGCTCCTGCAAATAATGTTAACACCTACAGGCACAGAAAATTACCACCCAAATTATAATTCAGCAATTTCTGGGCAACATATAAACTGAATAAAAGAGCATAAAGCAAATGACCCACCTAAATTGGGATATAAGGGACAAGTATTTGGTCAACTAAGTGAAGCAAAACAAGAGAAGGTAACATCCCCAAATTTTGTTGTGTTTACTTTCATTTGCAAATTGCATTCTACTAAGTAATTAAAGGAATATACACAAGTTCATATTCAATATACGATTGCACTATATGCAAACAAATGTACTGTATGCAAAGAGGAATGTTGCTTTAATAAACGAATAAAATTAGGCAAGCAAAGCATTTATAGGATTTTTAGAGCAAATATCAAGTGTTTATAGGGAAAAGTTTCACGAACACCATACATTCTCAAGTCGCAAGGATCCGCATATGCATGCAACAGCCCATGTTGACAATGAAATGGCTTCCTCCTCCGCCATCAAAGCGCTGTGTGCCTGATAAACATCGCAAACAGCAGGCATTACATGATAGAAGAAAGTCAAAATGTTCCACATACAAAAAGCATACTGCTTATTGCATTAAAAATGTGCCCCATTACAAATAAAGTCCCAACACATGATCACAAAGAGAAAGTATCTAACTCCCAAGAGCAAAGTATCCTTACCTCTGCAAATTCCAGGCTGGTACTGCATGATCTCAGATCAATTGTTGAGCCAGCAATATTTAGAACTGTCTCATCAGGTCTATGATATTCCAAGGGATGAAGGTGTTCCAGAGGGTGGAATCTAAGAGTTGAACCCCTGGCAGGGCAATGTAATCGGAAATACTCGCACAAAAGCTGCAGGGATCCATGGTTGTTTGCCTAGAGGAAAAAGGAAAGAAGAAAGAAAATTTAAAACCAGAAAAGGTAGTCAATTAACAATAGTAACTGCCTAGAAACATCTACACACTTCCATAAAAAAAAGATTCAGACCTTGGCCCATTCAAGAATATCAATGTTATCATTTGAATCTTCCTGGCCAGAAAAGGATGCCTCCTCTGTTTCTGTATCATCAACATCACTCCTGAAGTTCCTATCTTCACTAGGAGAACCTTGGAAGCTGCATAAAGAGCATTTTAGACCCACTTAATAACAAAACATTGCTTCCACCCAGATGATGAGAATCACATATATAACTCACGTATCCCAACATGCTCAAATGTCTCACAAGTACACACCAAATTAATGCCAACTAACTTTCTTTAAAGAATAGCTTATACGCTCACGCTCAAGACATTAACTCTTATCAACTAATCAACAACCTCCAAAACAATATATAAAAATTATATCAAATTTCAACCAAGAGACTACTGGAATTGGCAGCTTTCAGCAGCTCAAGCCATATCAGTTTTATTGTCATGTTTGTACAGAAAAAAAAACTCACCAACCATCTTTCCAAACAATAGGCTTCAAGCACATGTAATATACATTTACCAAAGACAGAAAAATACAAAGTCCACTATAAGAATCCCCATCAGTTTAACATATGTCATACCTGCATGAAGATTCAGAACTTTCATATTGACAGTATCGCAGGAGAGGAAGAACAGCAATTGGTAAACGTTTATCGCCAGTTTGTTTATTAGATGAAAAATCATCAGCATCAATGTTATAATCTTCAGAGTTTACACCACCAGATTCTCCTTTAGATGAGAGGATTTCAGTCTCAGAATCAATTGGAACAACAATGTTATTGTTAATGCTTTTGTTCAATAAATGAATATGCCCCTGAACAAGTTGATGGTCCAGCTGATTTCCATTGTTAATACCAACTGCCACAATAGAATCTCTCAAGTGTGATTCCGAAATTTCAACTGATCCATCCATAATCTCCTCTGCACCTTTGTAGTTCAACGATTCACAATCCAAGTTGTCATTTGATTTTTCTTCCTTGATGCCCTCTAAGGGTTCTAGGTCCAGAAAACCACTATCTTTCGTCAACCGTTCCAGCCTTTCCTCTGTGAAGATACTACAACACAAGTCCATAACTTAATAAGGATTAATATTTAGATGTTACTGTGCATTATCATCCATATTAATACATATATATCCACCGAAAGGAGCTTACTTGATAAACAAGAACTCTAATCAATAGTTGATCAGAGTGAACTTAGAAGTTGACAAACCAGAATTTAAATTGCAGACACACCTATTCAAAACAGCAAAATGCAATTCAAAGAATGGAAGCCTTGACAGAATGCAGTAACATCTCCGAGTAGTTAGTATATGACGGCTCAAAGCTGGGAAGGTAGACTGTTTATTTGAGATCATGGAGAGCAATCCAGAAGGCTTTGTAACAATTTCTTCAACCAACACGCAGCACCCATAGAGTGTTGAATTATCAGCAACCTATGACAAAAATACAAGGTTAAAAAGCAAATTTAACGAATGGGAAATCAGTCAACTCCTGAATGATACTCAGTCTCCCTAAAGTATATCATCTATCAAGAAGACATAATTTTCTGTCAAATTCAAAATAAATGAAACATATAATTGTGCCACCTAAAGAATCAAACTCTCCCAATTACCCTAAGATCTGTTGGAAGATGGGACAATTTAGTACCAATACCAAAACAAGACAACAAAGAAAAAAGATGATGATTATAGGATAGATATCAAATCTAATCTTTGCCCCTCTGAGAAAACAGAAAATAAATTGCAATGCATTTTGCATATACAGCATCCCCTGTCCATGGACCAGCAAAATGTTTATTTGGTCACAGAAACTTTTTTTCCAGATATCGTATTCAACCAAATGGAATAAAAAAGAATACAAAATAAAGAAGCATCATATATTAAGGTCACCTGTAGCCGGAATACAAATGACAGATCACTTTGTTTAAGGTGCTCCTGCAAAATAAGCACACAATTATTAATTAGATGATAAATAATTGTGAGAATCTAACATTAACAAATTTGAATCATTAGCAAGATTCAATAAATAATGTACTCCTAAGATTCCAGATCACGGCCATTTATTAATCATTTTGCCAGGTGGTGCAAGCCAAAGAAAGAAGTTAATAACAAATATGATGATCTATAATCCAAGGGCTAATTGGTGAAGAAGACATCACCCAAGCAACCACTTTAATTGTAAAGCTACAGTTGTGCATAAAAGTAAGCTTTAATTTCAGTCATTAAACCATGCAATAGGAGAGGAAATTCAAAGTTCAAAAGATCAATGAAAATGTTAACAATAGGTGGAAGCCATCTCCATCAAATAAAATAAAATAAATAAACATACATATACATATAAATACATACATACATACTCAAGAATTCACTTGAAAATGTCATATATGTACCTGGCCTAGAAGAATTTCATTCAACTCACTCATTGAAGGGGTTCTCTCAACAGCACGAACCTAGAAAGAATCAGAATAACAATGTTTCGAACTCAAGAGAGAATAAGTAAATTAAAGTAACGTGCACAAATGCAAAGGACATGTGAAAACCAATCGGTGGAAACCAACCTCTAGGCCTCCAGGGAAGCAAAAAGACAAAAGATCCTTATATTTGAGTGGTAGCTCTTTTTCTGGAGGGTAAACAAATAAGACCTGAAAGTAAAAAAACTAAGAATCAGGAAATGCTTGAAATTTCAGTGAAATAGAAAGAAGTACACCTTGAACATTTTTGGCACTAAAAGGCACCTGAGGCTCAAGAATGGGCTCTATGCGAGATTGATGCTGACAGCCAAGTGCACTTTGCAACCTCCCAGATACTTCAGATTTTCTACCTACATATTGCCTTTGAAGAGCCTGGAGGTCACAATTAGGATGAAGACCTACAACTACCATGCTTTCAAAAAGCTTTGATGGTTCCTTTAGAGACTTATGATCCTGAAAACTTAAATAATAGAGATGTTATGAAAATAATAGAAGCTGAAGCTGCAGCCTTTTCCATTACACAGAAAGTATTAAAAAAAATACATAACAGGAAAAGGTAAACTTATATCAGTAATACAACTTTGACCAACCAAAAGACAATTTAAAAGGAGGTAAGCAACTATCAGTAAACTAAAGAATTTAAATTTAGCTGGCAGCAGCTACATTAAATAAATAATGGAAATGAGCCCTGTCGAGGAGGCGTCTGAAACAAAAAGGTTTCACAACAGAATGTTGTTACGAGTCATCCCTACACAGAAAACTAGATTGAGCATCAAACTAATTCACTTCACCTACCAAGTACTGTAATTGAAAGCTTGCCCATTGACGCTTTTGGCTAGTTAGAACTTCTGGATTATAACCTTCACTTTTCACTTCAGGAGGGGGAGATGAAAAACCTTTTAGAACCCTTGCAAGTTGGCGCTGCAGTTTCAGGAAGTGGCTATCACCCTGATCATCTTTGGACGAGAACACTACAGAGGGCCGTGGTGATCGAGGAGTGGTTGCAGCTGCTGCTGCAGCAGCAACAGCTCTTGCAACATCTTCTGTAGTCTGCATGAAAAATTGAGCACTCCAACTAGGGCTACTGGTCTCTTCACTACTGGCCATCCTCATACAGCACCACTACAGCCGAATCATCCAAATACATAAGATAGAGATTTACATGCCAAATTTTTAAGCTTCTATAAAATCTAAAATTTGCATGCTAAATTGTTAAGCTTCTATAAAATCTAACATCCCAACTGACGAAAGATAAAACACCCGGGAGCTGAAACTTTTTCACCAACATATAAATTATTTAAAGATCCTGTGGAAACCTTAGCAACTAGAGGCATAATCTGTCAAAAAGTTTTTTTTTTTTCCCCCTGTAAATCCCAAAAATAGGCGTGAAAACAAAACCTTTAAAATAAAAAACTCAACTCAACTTCTATCCTAAAGATGCAACTTTTTTTTCCAGCAGAATACGTGCACCGTTCCAGCAATATCTGGGCAAATAAATCTATGTCTGAACTGTGATTCAGTCACGTCCCTTCTATCAAACTTAGTCAGTTACGAAAAAACTCCATAAGGAAATTTAAGTTAAAAGATAACTATCGGCAGAAAAAAAAAGGCACGTTTATATCCTGTAACGAACGTCGATTTCAGACACCCAGATAATTAACAATCAGTTACGTGAGTAAGAGAATCCATAGGAAACACGACGAGGTAAAGATCAGTTTTTTTTCAAAACATAAAAAGGGAGAAAAGAATGATTCTAGCTCAGCACAGACCAAAAAGAAGAGAAGACAAATCAAAGAAAAGAAAATTATATGGGAAATGAAAGGATAATAGCAGGAAATTGAAAAGGGAGAAAGTAACACACCTTCAGGAAGCTACAAACGAAGAAAAATCAGCAAGAAAGAGAGAGGCACGCAAGGGTAATGAGTTTCAGGCGGCCATAACAAAGAAAGCTGGAGTCTATCTTCTTTGCACACAAAAAAGGAGAGAGAGAGGAAAATAGAATAAATGGGCTATAAGTTAAATTAATGGAGGGTTAATTAGATTGTCGTAAGAAGGCAGATGAAGGCACGACGGACACAAAAAGGTGAGAAAAGAAAACAGAACAAAACGAAAAGGAAAGTGAGAGGCTTTTGTCCTTGTATCCGTGGATTTTAGAAAATTTTGCTGTTTATGTTCATGTTGTTGGGTTGGTGGGTGTTCGTTTCCGTCCATCTTTAAATTCCCATTTGGTTACCTCTAGCTTACACTTCAATCAATTTCCCAATACAGAGAGATGGAGAGGAATGACATAAGCGTGAATTATTATCAAACATTGTTACCTTTTATTCTGTAGGCTAATTTTAAATAATTTGTGATTAATATTTAGGAAGGTGAAGGGTCTTTTCTTTTGGTTGCAGGCGGCAAGTTCTTTGCTTTGGTTATTATATTGCATGTGTACGTGCTATGATTCATGGCACTCAAGCGGCGAAAGTTGTGGCTTTAGGCTTTCATTGCTATTTACAAAAGCCCCTTCGTATTATTCATTTCTCTACCCTTTTGTCAGTCAAACCCAACCCCATCAAGAAGCCTTTTGTCTTCGGTTTGCAGGAAATTATACATGGCGTTTGTTAAAACCCTGTTTTGTTTTCTTTCTGTCATCTTAAAAAGCAAAATAATTCCAGATGAAAAAAAGGGTAACATCTCATAAGCTTTGAGCCTTACCCTCATCACTTGAACCCTCATATCTTACACTAATTATATAATTAGCGAACCTCCTATCTTCACATATCAAATTATATGAGACCCCTTGTAACTTAAGTGACCGCGTGAACTCGTCTTCAAGATTAAAAAATATAGATCCCAGAGCATGAACGGGAAACTTACCTTTAGTTAGGTTGAACGTTAAGAGTTTCTTAAAGGACGCATGGGATCAGGCCATCAGCATCTACACGGTGATTTGGTTTTTTTATACGGTATTACTTTTTTTAAGAGCCCCAAGATTCAATAACAGACAACGAATCAAGTCAATGAACCATCCAAAAACGAATCGACCCCTGTTAATTAATTATATTATTTTCCCTTCTCAAGTGACGGTCTGACTGAAAGAGATCAGAATAAGAAGAATACTTCTGCGGTCTTCCTTTTCCAAGTTGTCGACCCTTACATTTGCTTATCCAATGAAATCCTTCACTAAAATAGAAATATAATGCAGAAGTCTTAGTCAAAGGATGCCACGATACACACAAGCAGGTTTTCATTCATACCTTGCATCAGACAGTTCTGAGAGTCGAAAAAGGAAATATCATTTGGAATGATGAAAGTGACAAGGTAGAGCTTTCCTTTTATCTAATCCTGGTTTGGGACAGGGACCACTCAATTTGATGTCTGAAGCTTTACGTCATTGTTCCAAACAAATAACTATAGGCTTTGTGCTGCATAACTATAACAGCAATCCTTCTGCTACTAGTGAGCTACTTGACAGGCTATTCCTTGATCTCAAAAAGTAGAATCGCTTATTCTAGGCGCTCCCACATCTCGAGCGGACACAATAGTGAGAAAAGTAAATTATGATCTGATTTCAGTCAATTTCTTAGAAGGGTGGCCCAATACTAGTATGCACAAGGAGTCACCACATTGGATGAACTCTCACACTGTCACTGTCAGGACTCGAACCTGAAGCTTTAATCTCAATTTATCCTTCCAATAACTAATTGAGCTACCCATGCGAGCTTGCCAGGCCATTCATACCATGGAGAGAGATGGGTATAGATAAGGGCAAATAAAAAGACAAAAAAAAAATTGTTTTCTAATTATTTCATACTTTACAGGTCGCCAATAAATAGATTAAACTAACTTTCTGTATCAGATCATGGTGCAATTGCATTCACATGGCAGCATATAGGCACGTGTTGGATGTTCCCACTCTAGAACGTTGAAAGCTTAACCAAGTAGTATAACCAGTAACAGAATATTTCATTATGTCCAAAAAAAAAAAAAAAAAGAGAGGATATTTCATTATGTGATCTTAATATTGAGGTTAGATTACGAATATTGGCACATGTATGACGTAAGCACAAACTTAATATTGGAACTTGAAAGACTTGAGGCAGGTTTCTACCATTGCCCAAATCCACGATTATCTTTCTTGGTCAACATTGTACTTTGTCATTTAACCTCAATTTATTTATCATTTGCCAAAAAAAAAAAAAAGAGATAGCATGTGATCGGACCTAAAACTCCAAATTCTCGTCCACTTCTCCGGCAAGAATTCTGCATCTGTGTTCGACCCACTTCAGCTTTGGCGCTCTTTGTTTTCTTTTTTGCTCCATATCAGATTTTTAGTGTCAGTTCTGATAATAAAAAATGGTTGAAACTGAAACAAAAATGACCACCACCCTCTTCTCTCAGATGGGAAAGTTCAACCCCTCACCTCACACGTTAGTTTTTGTTTTCAAATTGTTATTTCTCTTCTTGAAGCTTACAGCAAATATGATTCTCTCTGTGAGATACCAGTTAGAGGCTTTCTCAGACTTATCTCGTGACTCTGTGTAATGACCATCTAAACACGTAATTTAGATTTTTTATTGAATTGTCCTCTTATTAGACTTTTTGGTTGTGGTGGTGACAACAACGTTGTACTTGCTCCGATGACGAGATGCAGGCCGTTTGATTGGGATTCCTACGGTGGCCAGGGTCGAGTACTACACTCGGTCATACTGCAAATATAATAAAAATAATAAAAAATTGGATGGATACTACGGAAAACTACATACTATCCCCCTAGTCATTAGCATAGGCTGCTTTAATCAGTCTGATTGGCTAGTTTCATGGGTCTGAACAGATTGGCTTGGCTATACATTAAAGTCAACTTGGAAATGGTCTGTTTTGGTGTCTGAAGTTTTGACTTTAGAAGATTATATTAATGTCCACTTATCTACGTCAATATTAATGTATTGACTTGCTGAAAGAGTACGGAATTTAGACTACATATGATATTGCGGGTCAAAAGTGTTGCTGTCGAGGAAATTAAGGTTAAAGTGGCAGATAATTGTGGACGTAAGTGACAATATAAACATCATCCGGAAAAGAAATGAATTGCTCATTACTTTAGCAAAACCTTAATTTGAAAGGCATCGTAATTTTAGTCTTTTTTAAACGAAGTTAAAAGAGTGTTTTCTACCTTATTTAGTTGATTAATTCTGGTGTTGACATTGACTAGTAAGTAATGCGGTTGGTGGCTCATGATTAGTTGACTAACGAGGTCGCGTGTTTATTACAGAAATGAGACAAAAATTTTGACTTAATTTTCCAGCTGGGATTTCAAAGTTGATTATGAACAGAACATGAAAAATGATGTCACTACTACTTGGTCTACCATGTAGATTTCTGAGGTGTATGGGATTTAGTGATGGAGTGTCTGAGATTCAATGCCCTCATGTATGTACCTGATGGTATATGCTCAGAAGAAACTGGTAGACGCACTTCATGCCATCATTCTCTGTCAATTGTTGTGGGGCGTGCGTCTTAGGAGGGTACGTTCTTGCATCTACTAACCATTCCAGTCTTTTTATATCAATACTCGTACTGATCTTGTGTTGCTGTATTATGGTAACTTAGATATGTGCTATTACATTGATTTATGTTATGAGTTCATTAATTAATCATCGAAGCCAGGCCATCTCAATCAGGTGGAGAATTCTGATGCTATCCTCATAAGTCATACCCAAAGCCTCGACCAGTATTAGTGTGAATTTGGCTCTTCTCTTTGTTTGCTTGTCACAAGACTCTGCACATAAACTCGTCAGAAATTGCAAAAATGGGATGCTCTGATACACATTTGTGGAAACCATAAATATACTCTGTCTGAACTTTCCTGAAATCATGATGAGACTTGTTCGTGATTCACTTTTTACTTGGCAACGCATGGGATGAGTATCATTGTGTCTTTTCGGTAGCTAGTTGTTAGATTGCTAGCTGGAAAAGCCTCCCTGCTCATGATTATCTCTGGCCCACATTCAGACGAGAAAAGATCTTTGTGCTTGAGTTGTGCCATTGTTCGTCAAAACAATCAACTATGATCTGCGGCTTTTCTTGCTGAGAAAACAACATGGTGGTTGATGAGTTGATATGTAATGTCGTCTAGGAGATCTCAGTAAACCAGAAAGTGCCCTATTGTCAAAGATAATTGGCTTTGGAAGCCGTTAATGTTCAACAAACTCGCAGATTGCTTATATTTAGGATTTGGCATCTATTAATGCACTGTTTTTTCCCAGCCTGAAAGAAAGGAACTTCTCGAGTTTACCTTTACCAATGTTTCTATAATGAAAACACACGTTCTCACTTGATGCGCATGTTTTGATGGCGTTGAGACTCATGGGGCTCACGGTTACCGTATTGATAAATTTTTTAAGGATGGGATCAATGAGAGAACAGAACAGTATGGTGGATCAATCGGTGACCGTTGTAGATTCTTGTTGCAGGTTGTTGAAGTAGTAGTCGCAGCCATGGGTGCGGATCGAGTTGCTGTCAGAATGTCACCGGCAATTGGTCATCTTGATGGCACAGACTCTGACTTGATCCACTCAACTTAGGCCTAGCAGTAAACAGCGAGACTTAATATACTGCAGCTCAACTTCGGCCAAAAGCTCACTTATCTCCATGTTACTTAGCCTCGCTACACGGCTTATGGCCAAACAGAATCAGGTAGACATGGCAGAGAAGAAGAAGAAGGTAGACTAGTGAGCAGATGAAGAAGGGCCTATCAGGGAACTTTCATGTGTGTGCAGAGAAATTTTCAACAAATTAAACATATAGCGGTGAATGTAAAGGATGTTTTGGGAATGAAAATGAATATTTTTGCTGGTATAAATTGGATTTAAAACTTATTTAACTCTAGTTTTAAATAGTGCAAGTTTCAAGTTCACCGCAATTTTCTAAAGAAAGTTATAGTCATTTTATTAAAGATTTCTCAGATATAATACATGTTTGTTTAAAATTATATTATGCACATATTTTTTTATTAATAGCTTATGTTTAAATTTATAAAAAACGAGATAAGAAATTAAAATATAGAAATAAAGTTTTTTCCAATTAACCTTTCTTTTCTTCTTCCTCATTTATGTTAAGAATCACATAATGGTTTCAGAGCTTTGTTAAAATGACGACCAAAACTAATATCACTTTCTGATACCCATAACTAACCAAAACAAACTATAAATCGATAGGCAGTATGCATGAAATCCATAATTGGGTCTCATGGCTTATAAGACATTGTCGCGAAGGGATATGAAGATCTCTTTAATGATGATACTGTAACAGTGGGTAAGGTAAAAGCTTGGCAGCGAGTAAAGAAGAGAGATCAAAGTGCACTCTTAATTATTCATCAAGGGCTAGATGGTGACATATTTGAGAAGATAGCCAATGAGACAAGAGCCAAGGATGCATGGCAAATCCTAAAGAGTTTCGTCGTCAGAGTTGATAGGGTGAAGCAGGTGTGACTCTAAACTCTAAAGGCTGAATGATTTTGATGAAGGAGAATGAGTCCATAGCATATTATTTTACTCGAGTATTGGTGGTAGCGGTGAATCAGATGAAGCTACTCGATGAAAAGATTGAGGATGCAAGAGTAGAAAAGAAGATCTTGCACTCTCTTAACATGAAATTAAATCATGTGGCGGTGACAATTGAAGAATTCAAAGAAATAGAGTCCATAGCCATCGACGAGTTAAATGAATCATTGTTAGCTCATGAAGAAAAAATGAAGAGGGCCTAATAAGAACGCTTGGACTAAGTTTTGTAAGCAAAATTTTCCTTTAATATAAGGGAAATGACAAAGGTGAAAAAGATTGAGGTTGTGGTAGAGGTCAAGGTTGTGGTTGGGGTCATGGTTGCGATCAAGAAAAAGGTTAGCAAAATTCATTTTATGAAGATGAAAACAAGAGTTCTCAAAGAGGTCGTGGATGAGGAAGAAATAATAATTGGAGAAAGGATAAAAGCTAAGTAGAGTGTTAAGCATGTGAGAAGAATGATCACTATTCTTGGGAATGTCAAACTAAGAGTTACAATGAGGAGACGAACTTTGTCGGGCATAAGGAGGTGGAAGGTAATCTTTTGTTTTCTCAAAAGAAAGGCTCCATAGAAAAAGATGTCAGTTGGTATCTTAGCAATAGTGCAAGCAACCATATGAAAGGAGACAGAAGCAAATTTGTAGAGTTTTATATAAAAGTGACTAGGAGTGTTCATTTTGGAGATAATACAAAGGTGGAGATCAAGGGAGAAGGGTCGATGATTTTGGCCACCAAAGAAGGAGATAATAAAATTCTCCATAATATCTATTACATCCTAAAAATGAAGAGCAATATTTTGAGCATTTACTAACTTTTAGAGAGCAGGCACAAAGTGAAAATGGAGAAAAATTATTTATGGCTTCGAAATTAAGATGATAAATTTATTGTTAAAGTTGTCGTGACAAAAAACCGAATGTTCATGTTAAATGTGAAAACGACCGAAGTTAAGTGTTCACAAGTTTATGTCAAGGATCCTTAAAGATTTGGCACATGAGATTTGGGAATCTCAACTTTGAAGGGCTTAAAATGCTAGAAGCAAAGAATATGGTGAAAGGAGTTTTGAAAATCAACCACCTGAATCAATCGTATGAGGTATGTCTACTCAAAATATATGTAAGAAAGAGATTTTTAAAGGCATCACTTTCGCGAGCAACCAAGCCTCTACAACATATGCCTGTGGATATTTGTAGTTCTATCAAGCCACAATCTTTTGTTAATGATAGAGCAAACACACGTAAGAGGGGGTAAATTATGTATAACTTGAAAGTTTTTATAAGTTACTATCAATTTGTATAAACGATAGGATCCTGTTAAAATTTTAAATGAAAAGGGGCCTTTTGCAAATTGAAAACAACAATTACTAAAACATAGAAATTTAAGAGTCAAGGAAAGAGAAAACAATGATACAACCAATTTATACTGATTCAACTTATAACGAAGCCTACGTCTAGTTCCCAAGTGTTCAACTTGAGTGTTTCACTAATAAATCTCCAAGTAGTAATTTGAACAACCTCTCCAAACTCACAAATATATATTTTTCAAGGTTCTTTAACGTTCCACACTAGTAGTATTTAATAAGCCTCTACAAGCTCTCAATAAATGAAAGTAAGATTTACTTAATATGAGCTTCAATGAATATTGATCTCTCTCTCTCTATAGAGTGTTTTCACTTTCTAACGTTCAAAGGGTATAGGTGTAACTTTTAAAGAATAAGTAATGATGCTATTGATGTATTTATGAAATTTGATGTGTTATTAAATGCAGTAGCTCTTCCTTAAATAGAAATTCCCTTCAACTAGTCATTGCTTCATCTTTAACATTGACTAATTGACTGAATCGACTTTGATTATGTTAAAAAGTCTTTCCCATTATCTTTTATAAAATCTTCAAGTATCTGATTATTTGAATACTCCTTTGATTATGTCTTCGAAGCCACTATCGAATTGGTTAAATAGAAGGATATTTTCTTTGTACAAAAACGATAGGAGCTTATCCATTCCAGATTTATTATAATTGTTTCTTACTATCAGAGTGAATTTGTTCTATTGACCCCTATAAAATAAGAAAAAAAAACTATTTAAAGAGATAACTAAGTTATATAACCTTTTGTATATCGTCATCTTTGAGGATAAATCAGATAATCCAATAAAATTGAATTTTGAAATCAAACTAAATATTATTGATTGTTATTATCAAAATCATTAATTTAAAAGCCTTGAGCTAACAATCTCTCCTTTTTGATGATAACAAGCAATAACAGATATATTTTCAAAAAATCAAATAACTGAAAAAAATTTCAAAAAATACCTATAATCTTTATATGTCCTTACTCATAGTCATGATTAGAAGGAGCTATTCTTACTACCTCTAAGTAAGGAGCCTATTGTTTGTTGAAAGATAACTTTGATGCACGCATATGAATTTCAAGTATCTATCACATATTTCAAAAGACAAGAGCATTTCAACAGTTATCAAAATATATCATTTTAACAAATTTTAGCATTTCAATCAATATATCAACAAATTCATCAATAGATTTATCATTTCAAAATTATCAAAACAAAAATATATATCTCCTTCTACTCTCCCTTTTTGTCATTTTCAAAAAGAAGGGAACAAAACTAAACAATAAAAAATAATAACCATAAAGTAATAAGATTAATAACACAAATATGCAAGTGTAAAATCGTGAACATGCATAAACCAAAAAAATAGTTACAACATCATGTAAACAATCTAGAAGGGGGGTTGAATAGATCTTTAAAATTTTTCGTAGAGTTCTACAATAAAATCAGAAGTTAATACACACAAAATCAATTTAACGAAATTTAAAAGTAAAGAGTAAGGAAGAAGAGCAAACACTGTTTTTATAGAGGTTCGGTGCTAAGACC
>JANZLX010000212.1:12604660-12615373 GCA_025531955.1 Erythroxylum orinocense
ATTTCTCAAATCTAATGATAGATTTGAGTTCCTTGACCCCAAATTAGCTTAGAACACCTTGATTGAGGTTGAAGAATAAAAAACTTGGTGGAAAATAGGTGATGGTAGAAACTTGCTTCTTTCTCTCCTCTCTTCTCCTTTCTTCTCCCTTCTTTTAATTAAACTAAGTGTTTTAAGTCCTTAGAAATGTGATGCACGGCCATAAGTGAAAGAAGCGTCTAGAATATTGACTCTTCTTTGACCAAATGGGGTGAAATTACCATTTTTCCCTTAGTTTATGTGAAATTACCATTTTACCCTCCAAACTTTCCTAAATTTGTAATTAAGCCCAAAGTTTAGAAATCTCCAAAACTTTTATTTTTATTTTAGTCCTTGGACTCTTGGAAATAATAATTAAGCTCCTTAAATTCATAAAATTACATATTGGTCCTCCAGGAATTGAAAATTTACATTTAATTTCCTTAACTTTTAAAAATTTGCTAATAAGCCCTTATGTACATCAACTTTTCCAATTAAGCTTTCTAAGAGTCCCATAAGTCTATAAATCATGTGTAATCACCTCTACGGCATTAGAACACATTTAATTCGACTACCATGGTCATATCCATCCAATGGACTCAGTTTTACACACTTAAAAGCTTATATGTCATAAATCTCCAAGATTTCACATATCGATGAACTCTAAGTTCATGTAAGGGCATATAACATTATATATCACTAGCATACATACCCAAAGGATTCAAATACATCTTTAAACTCATATACAACCATGTATATATCAATATACAGTAGTATCTCCAAATACAGAAGAACACAAAGTGCTCAGAAAGTCTGGAGTTACAATATGTATATTACTTACAAAAGAATCACGGTACCTTATGACTAGATATATAATGCTAATTAAAACCAAACTCTTTTATTTTATTAATAATAAATATTTTCATTACAAAACTATAACTGAAGAAGATTAAGTTACATGTAAATACACTTGCTTTCTAGGGCACTATATTTACATAACTCTAGCAATCTCCCACTTGCCCTAAAGCAAGTTTGACATATCCCTCATTCCCATCCCTACTAGGTGCCTCAAAACTCTTTTGAGACAACATCTTCGTAAACGGATCAGCAAGGTTTTGCTCCGTTAGAATCTTTACCACATTGTAATATCTCCCTTATGAAATGATACTTTTGCTCAATATGTTTGGTAGCTTTGTGGTTCTGAGGTTCTTTAGAATTAACCACTACCCCACTATTATCATAATAAAGTATAATGGCTTTTTCTGCCTCTGGAACTACCTCCAAATCATTTAGGAACTTGCAAAGCCAGATTGTTTCCTTTGCTGCTTCACAAGCAACAACATGCTCAACCTCCATAGTCGAATTAGCAATACAAGATTGCTTAACACTCCTCCAGACTATGGCTCCACCTCCTAAAACAAATATAGAACTAGAAGTTGATTTTATTGAATCAACATCTGATTGTAAATCGGAATCTGTATATCCCGTCGGAATAAGATTACTTCCTGAGTAAATAAGCATTAAGTTCTTCATCCTACGAAGATACTTACGTATACATTTAACCGCAGTCTAATGCTCTATACCTGGATTGCACTGAAATCTACTAACCAGTCCCACTATGTAACAGATATCCGGTCTAGTGCAAAGCATTGCATACATTAAACTTCCAACTGTTGAAGCATATGGAATGTTACGCATGCGTTCAACCTCCTCTTGGGTTTTAGGTGCTTGTTCCTTTGCAAGTTCGATTACATGTCTAGTAGGTGTGAAACCCCTCTTGGAATCTTACATGGCAAACTTATTGAGCATATTCTTAATATAGGTTAATTGAGACAAGGCTATCTGTTTATTCTTACGATCCCTTATAAGTTTGATCCCTAGAACATAGTTAGCCTCTCCCGAATCCTTCATTTGAAACTATTCATTCAGCCATCCCTTAACCATAGATAACATTCCCATATCATTCCCAATGAGCAGAATATCATCAACATACATGATTAGAAAAATAACCTTTCCTTCTTGTATTCTTTTATAGACACAAGGCTCATCTAGGTTTTGTATGAACCCATAAGTTTTGATAGACTTATAAAAACTAATGTTCCAAGACCTAGATGTTTGCTTAAGTCCATAAATGGACCTTTGCAACTTACAAACCTTATGCTCATTACTTGGCTCAAGGAATCCTTCTAGTTGGGCCATATAAATGGTCTCTTCAAGATATCCATTAAGAAATGCAGTCTTGACATCTATTTTCCATATTTCATAATTGAAATAGGTTGTTATAGCCAAATAAATTCTAATGGACTTAAGCATGGCGACCGGAGAAAAAATCTCCTCATAGTCTATACCCTCTTTTTGAGTATAGCCCTTGGTTACCAATCTAACTTTAAAGGTCTCTACCTTTCCATCTGATCCTCTCTTCCTTTTGTGGATCCATTTACACCCTATGGCTTTTATACCTAGTGTTAAATTTACAAGGACCTAGACTTCATTAGTGTACATGGAATTAATTCCCATTTCCGTCGCCTTAAGCCATTTTTCTACATCAACATCATTAATAGCTTGTGTATGCATAATAGGATCCGTTTCTTCTTAGTTTGTGATGGCAATTAAGCCTTCTCCTAGACCTAGATACCTATCTGTGTAACACCCCATGTTAGGGGTCAGAATATTGAGGAATTTCAGTGCATTGTATGTCGACATATACAAATTATTGTACATGCATTCATGACCTTTTTCGGGTAAGATGGATTGATGAATGTGATTAAATTGTGGAAAACTCATTAAAGGACTATTAGAAATATTTCAGAATTTTTGGAAAATTTTAGAAATTTTCTAAAAATTTTGGAGTTTTTTAGATTTAAAAAATAGACAAATGGCATTATGCAAGATGGCAGTCCTATATGCATGACAAGTGGTACACATGCATGGTGACATATGGCATGGTGTTAGTAACACGCGTAAGCACGTGGTTTTGAAAGGAAAACCACTGAAGCCTTGTTGTTCTTCGAGTTATGTTGATGTTCTTTGAAAATCATTGAACCTTTATCACCGAAACACTAGTTTGGATCCTTATATTAGTATTGAATTTGGCAACTCAAATAAGTTGGTCCAGCTGGTAGTTTACTTCTATCCCTAATCTTGCTCTTTCAACCATCACCGAAACCTCACTGCTGATGATTTTCTCAAAATAAGGTAAGTAAAGTTTTAAGTTTCTGAGTTCTGTGAATAATTATGATGATGTGTTAATATTGGAAATAAATACATGCATGGGATAGATGATGTTCTATGTGTTGGAAATGATCACATGCATGAGTTGTGTGTGAAACAAATACGGTGAAAGTGATGACAAAAGATGAGTTGGAAATATTGTACAGTGGATTATACAGTGGGAGTGTAATTTTGATTTGCATGTAGTTTAAAAAGAAACGTAGTGAAGTAGATCAAAGCAGAAAATGAGGTGGGTGAGAAGGATGTGTTAAATGAGATTTGGTGAAATTGAAAACATGCAGAAATAAACATAGCAGTAGAGAGAGAGAGAAAGAGAGAGAGATAGAGCACAAATTACACATTCGGTTTTGAAGTTTAATTTTAATTCTTGAGTTTTGAGTTTTTTTAGAGTTAGATAAGTTGGAAATGGTGTAGGAATCGTAAGATGAAGAAAGAGAGGAGTACAGAAAATGCATGAATATTGATCTATCAATATACTTGTTTTTGCTGTCATCATTTGTGAATCATAATAGAGAGAGAAAGAATATGTGAAGTTTCAGTTTTTAGCAATTACTATAGAAGCTTGCATCTGATGTGTTTAGAAGTTAGATTAGATACAAATACTGAATATATGAGTTAGGAATGAAGTAATTGTGGAGAACAAATGAAGAGAAAATGAGTCTGGAGAATTGGTGAAGCACTCATGGGTGTGATTGTAGATGCACATCTGTGAGAAAAAAAAATCTTGGAGTTTGATTTATTTGAGTTAGGATGAGTTGAAATGGAAGTAGAAGAATTAGTTTGAGTAATATATATGTGTTCATTGAATAAGCTAGAAGTGAAAAATCTGAAGAAAAATGGAAGAGAGAAAGGAGATGCAAATCTGTAGTTGAGTTTCTGGAAAAATGGCTGTTGAAAAGGTTGAGATGTCGCGATTATGAGATGAGAGGAAGAAATAGACTATTTTTGGAGTTTTAAAAGCATTACGGTGACTTTGTTGGGTTTGTTGGAAGTCACCCTCGTGCTTAAGCACGACTTTGACTTTGCTAGTATGATTGGGAGTTCACCATCGTTTTTAGGCACGATGGCGGGGTTGACTCACCCTGACCACATTTGCTTCTTTTGGCCATAATGTTGTCATCTAACCTCCAAATGACGTGAGAATTAAACCAATAGATTCCTAACAAATTTTTTCACCTGTCCATAAAAATTGGTAGCCTTTGGAACTGAAGTGGAAAAGATTGATTGAATCAAAGTGTGGGAATCTGTTGGAATAGTATGAACTGGAATATTTTTACTGAACATACTTCTGTATTTTGCTTATATCTTGTCCTGTAGAGCTCCGAATGTGATGATTCTTAATTTAAATTAAATAAGAGACATAGGAATACAAATTGTGTGAAGAGATTAAATTCTAGTTCTACTTCTAAGAATTTCAGAATCTGATTGAAAGTTGAGATAAGAATTTTGTTGAAGCTTAAGAATAGTCTGAAATTGTTTGGGTATAAATTTCAGTATACTAAACCAAATTAAATGAACTTGGTATCATTGGAAACATAAGACAAAGAGGGAAAACGTTCTAGAAGGAAGTATTACCAAATTACCTCGCCTTCTTGATGAGAATAATTGAGCAATGTGGACCCAAAAGTTGATTGTGAAATAAATTTGGATTTAGGAATTGAGTATGGTATGACATGATCGATAATGTGACAAGATTAAGGATAAGAAACCTAGAATTTGTCATGAACATGCATCATACATATTTAGTATACATGAATGTGCATAAATGATTTCATAATCATGCACAACAGTGATATGTGTTTGTATTAAATGCTATAGAGGAATGCGTAAAGTGACCGATTCCAGATATTGATGGGACATTGAGGCAATAAGCAAAAGGGAGCTATTGTATGTAATTTAGACGGTAATTTTTGTAAGTAATCCTTGAGTAATTGTAAGTAATTTAGATGGTCAATTTTATAAGTAATTCAGTAAGTAATTTTTTATAGTTTTGCTTTGATTGTTCTGTTTGCTATTTATTTGGAACATTGAATGACTTGCAAAGCTGTAAGAATGTGATATGATTGAATACATGGTATGAAAACTTTGATTGATATATGAATTGAATTTCAGACATTTCTGTTTTTGAATCTATTAAGTCCTAGTTGTGGGCAAATAGGCATGCTTAGAATGGTCTGCAACTGCTTCTGTGGCACCTCGGTGTCTTCTGTTAATAGCAGTTCGGTGTCTTCTACTAATGGCACTTTGATTTCTTATACTAATGGCAGTTCGGTGTCTTCTGTTAATGGCACTTCGGTGTCTTCTATTAATAAGTCCCGTTACCCGCTTCTATAAATAGATTTAGCAGTCATCTGGTTTTTGTATTATGAAATGTGTTTGATTTTGATAAACAAAGATATTATGTTTTAATTCTGAAGGGTCTGTACCCTCCTTTGATATTCAATTCTATTTTCTGTATAATCTGTTCTGAGGTACATTATGTTTGAATTGTTCCTTTTGATAAATTATTAAGGCATGCTTCTGTTATATCATGATTCTGTATAATTATTTGTTAGTTTAGGTATGATTAGTTTTTACTCACTAAGTTATTTGCTTAGCGCAATAGATTTGTCCTTTATAGGTTCAGAGAGAATAGCTTAAGGAATGGGGCATGTCAACCGCATTGGCCAAAGGAGTCTGTGTTTTGTGTTGCTCAAAAATGTATTTTTAAGTTTGTTTTGGGCTTGTATTTAACTTTGGATCTTTGTTTAAAGGTTTGTAATAACCTTAATTCAGGCTGGTTTCTGAAATTATGTATGTATTGTATGTTTGTTTGAGATTCCTAAAATGAATATGTGAAATGTTTCGTATGTTTTGGAAATGTTTATTTTTGAATGCTATACTTTCGTGAAATGTTTTGGTTTGTTTGTATTGTCTTATATGGCATCCAGGTATCCTCCCAGGGGGTATTAGGGCGCTACATCTCTTTGGTATCAGAGCATGGTTTAGGAGATTCTGGTTTATCCAGCGCTTAACTCTTGCTTATACTTGAGTGTAAGACTTGTGTCTGGCCTAATGCGGTTGTCTCATGTTTTGATTCTAAAATTAAAGATGGAAGGATCACGTGATGCTGTTGATGAAGTTGTTGAGAGCAATCATCCTGAGCAAATTCGTCCATCGACATCTAAACCCTCTCGGGTCAATCGAGGATCCTCTTACAGCTCAGGGAGAGGCTTTGTTTAAGTTGTCTTAAGATATAATGACGTTGCTGCATCGTATGACTGCAACCAAAGCTCTAATTGATCAGATGAGGAAGTATGGAGCTAAGGAATTTACTGGGACATCTCTGGAAGAATTAGAAAGAGCTAAATTGTAGATTGAGAAGGTGAAGAGGCTGTTGGATGAGATCAGTTGTCCAGCAGAGCAGATGGTGCACTGTGTTGTCTCCCTTCTGCAAGGAGCAGCTTATGAATGGTAGAAGTTCATTCTGAGGAGTCCTCAACTACCAGTGCCTCTAACTTGGGATTTCTTTTCCTAAGAATTCCAAGCAAAATACATTACAAAGGCTCACAAAAAGGATAAGTGGAGGCAATTTTTGAGTTTGAAATAAAGAAGCTTATCGATTGTTAAGTATGACCGAGAATTCCACCGACTCGATAAATATGCCCCTGAATCTGTACTTACTGAAGAGTTCCGATGTCACCAGTTCAAGGATGGGTTGCATAACTCCATCAAGGAGCATCTGGAAGCATTTACTTTATTGCAGCAAGTGACTTACCATCAGCTAGTATAGGCAGCAAAGAAAATAGAGAGACAGGAAATAGTCAGGAGAGAAAGAAGTCAGCGGAGGGGATTTGTTAGAGAAGATCAATCCTCAGGCAAACGAAGTAGGGAAGGTGCTTCTTCTGAACCAGAAGTTACTCACAGATCTGTAGCTCGGGGAATGTCATAAAACTATCCCTCAGTGACTGCTTCTGGTAGGGGTTCGTCTGGAGATTGAGGTTTTGATCCCCCGGAGTGCCCCGATTGTTTTGTGAATCATTGGGGTGTTTACAGGAGAGTTACAGGAGCAAGTTTTCGCTGTGGCAGTACTGAACATCAAATAGCTTGTTGCCATCTCGGATATACTCAGACATCATAAGCCAGTAGGGAGGTCTCTCATGAATCTGCTGGGAACAGAGGACAAGGAGGAAAGCGAGAACGACATAATCAGAACATACCTAATCCAAGTTCGCACTCAGAAACTGTGAATCAACCAGCTGTGCCTTCTGCTTCAGCTCAAGCTTATGCACTAAAAGCTTGTGAGGATTAGGACGCACCAGACATAATTGCTGATATTTTTTCTCCCTTTAATTTTGAAATGCATGCATTAATTGACCCTGGATCTAGTCATTCTTATATATGTGTTGGAGAAATGTTTGACAAGGAATATGTTATGTTTAGTGATGCAACTATTCGGATCAGGTATGAATTTCAAGGACGAAATTTCTTAAGGAGGGAAGAATTGTAACATCCTATGTTAGGGGTTAGAATATTGAAGAATTTTAGTGCACTATATGTCGACATATACAAATTATTTTACATACATTCATTACATTTTTCTAGTAAAATGGATTGATAAATGTGATTAAATTGCAAAAACTCATTCGGGGACTATTGGAATTATTTTGAAATTTTTAGAAAATTTTAGGAATTTTCTGGAAAATTTGGAACATTTTAGATTAAAAAATTAGACAAATGGCATTATGCAAGGTGGCAATCCTATAGGCATGACAAGTGGTACACATGTATGGTGACACATGGCAAGGTGTTAGTCACATGAGTAAGCACGTGGTTTGGAAAGGAAAACCACTGAAGCCTTGTTGTTCTTCGGGGTTATGTTGATGTTCTTTGAAAATCACTAAACCTTTATCACCGAAACACTAGTTTGGATCCTTATATCAGTATTGAACTTGGTAACTCAAATAAGTTGGTCCAGCTGGTAGTTTGCCCCTAATCTTGCTATTTCAACCATCACCGAAACCTCATTGTTGATGATTTTCTCTAAACAATGTATGTAAAGTTTTAAGTTTTTAAGTTTTGTGAATAATTATGATGATGTGTTAATATTGGAAATAAATACATGTATGGGTTGGATGATGTTATATGTGCTGGAAATTATCACATGCATGAGTTGTGTGTGAAATAAATACGGTGAAAGTGATGACGAAAGATGAGTTGAAAATATTACACAGTGGATTATGCAGTAGGAGTGTAATATTGATTTGCATGTAGTTTAAAAAGAAACGTAGTGAAGTAGATCAAAGCAAAAAATGAGGTGGATGAGAAAATTTATCAACTGAGATTTGGTGAAATTGAAAACATGCGAAAATAAATGTAGCAGTAGAGAGAGAGAGAGAGAGAGAGAGAGAGAGAGCACAGACTACACATTTAATTTTGAAGTTTAATTTTAATTCTTGAGTTTTGAGTTGTTTTGGAGTTAAATAAGTTGCAATGGGTGTGCAAATGCAAAGAAGATAAGTTGAAAATGGTATAGGAATCATGATATAAGGAAAGAGAAGAGTACAGAAAATGCATGAATGTTGATATATCAATATAGTTGTTTTTGCTGTCATCATTCGTGAATCATAGTAGAGAGAGAAAAAACATGTGAAGTTTCGGTTTTAAGTAATTACTATAGAAGCTTACATCTGATGTGTTTAGAAGTTGGACTAGAAATAAAAACCGAATAAATGACTTAGGAATGAAGTAATTGTGGAGAACAAATGAAGAGAAAATGAGTCTAGAGAATTGGTGAAGCACTCATGGGTGTAATTATAGTTGCACACTTGTGAGAAAAGAAATCTTGGAATTTGATTTGTTTGAGTTGGGATGAGTTGAAATGGAAGTAGAAGAATTAGTTTGAGTATTATATATGTGTTCATTGAATATGCTAGAAGTGAGAAATCTGGAGAAAAATGGAAGAGAGGAAGGAGATGCAAATCTGTAGTTGAGTTTCTGGAAAAATGGTTGTTGAAAAAGTTGAGATGTCCGATTGTGAGATGAGAGGAAGAAATAGTCTGTTTTTGGAGGTTTAAAGGCATTACGGTGACTTTGTGGGTTTGTTGGAAGTCACCCTCGTGCTTAAGCATGACTATGACTTTGCTAGTATGATTGGGAGTTCACCATCGTGTTTAAGCATGATGGTGGGGTTGACTCACCCTGATCACATTTGCTTCTTTTGGCCATGACATTGTTATCTGACCTCCAAATGGCATGAGACTTGAACCAATAGATTCCTAACAAATTTCTTCACCTCTACATAAAAATTGGTAGCCTTTGGAATTGAATTGGAAAAGATTGTTTGAATTAAAGTGTGGGAATATGTTGGAATAGTATGAACTAGAATATTTTTACTGAACATACTTCAATATTTTGCTTATATCTTGTCCTATAGAGCTTTGAATGGGATGATTGTTGATTTGAATTAAACAAGAACATAGTAATACAAATTGTCTGAAGAGATTAAATTCTAGTTCCACTGCTAAGAATTTCAAAATCAGATTGGAAGTTGAGATAAAAATTTTGCTGAAGTTTAAGAACAGTCTAAAATCGTTTGGGTATAACTTTCAATATACTAAACCGAATTAAATGAACTTGGTATCATTGGAAACATATGACAAATAGGGAAAACTTTCCAGAAGGAAGTATTACTTAATTACCTCAGCTTCTTGATGGGAATAATTGAGTAATGTGTACTCGAAAGTTGATTGTGAAATAAATCTGGATTGAGGAATTGAGTATGGTATCACATGATCAATAATGTGACAAGATTAAGGATAAGAAACCCGAAATTTGTCATGAACATGCATCATACATATTCAGTAAACATGAATGTGCATAAATTATTTCATAATCATGCATAATAGTGATATGTGTTTGTATTAAATGCTATAGAGGAACACATAGAGCGACCGATTCTTGATATTGTTGGGACTTTGAGTGTTGGATCCCGTTTCCGAAACCCAATTACTTATACAGATTCCCGACCTCGTGAACAAAACGGAAACGAAAACGAAAGTGGGAGCAAACCACTTATAGAAATCTCAGAGGACCGAAACAGAAGCAGAATCGGAGTAAACAGAAAACTCAGATAACAAATCGAAGACAAACGAACGCGTTGGAAACCCTAATCATTTTTAAAACCGGTTTGAATTTTTTTTGTTATCATAAATGTCTATTCTCTTTCTTTTTATTCAAACTTATTCAAATCATAATCACTCATTCCAAACATAACCAATCCATACATTTCTATTCTTTTTCACTTCATTCCTCTTAATTAATTCTTATACCTTCCTATAATTCCTCAAACTCATTTCTGTAAACTCATTTTACCAAAATTTCGGCAGCATAACGGCTGTATCTCGATAGCCCAAAAATTAAAAACATAAGAAACGCACTTCTAAAATCACAATCAAACCACAAGGCAACATCGGACCTCCCGTC
>JANZLX010000212.1:12663633-12678681 GCA_025531955.1 Erythroxylum orinocense
TATGTGACTGGGTGAACCATCAATGATGGTCACTCACTGAGTTTGCAAAAACTCACCCAAAAATTGCATTTATTTTTTAGGATTTAGAAGAATACCCCGTTCTGCAACGGGAGTAGACTTTTTGCACACAAGGAAAAGTTAGAGGATGGGATCAGTTCGCGTCTGCATTAGGATATTTCTTACTTTTGTATAAAGTGTATTCCATGAATTCTGTACAGTGTATATTTGAATATTTCAGTATGTAAAACGTGATGAAGTATGGGAATTAATGGGATTGATTAAAATGTGGATATGGCTGTTTATATTAATTTGTGCCAATTGGAAATGATTGTATGTATTCTGTGGTTTGAAATGGGCCTCAATGGCCCAAAGGGGATTGTTTTGTAATTGAAAAAGTGTTATAATGAAATTGGGCTCAAATTGACTATTGAAATTGTATTGACTGGAATGTATTGAAAACAAGTTTTCTATCGCGACTGTTAAATTTATTTTTGGCCCACAATGGAAATGGATTTCTGCATAGATTATTGTTTTCAAAAAAGAAATTTATACCGACTTATAATGGATTGAATGCCCTAGCATGCTACCTTTGCAGACACGGACCCGGATATCAGCGTCGATGTCGGGTTTGGTTCTTGCGGGAGTAGGATGCTACACTTTCAGATAAACATTCCAAACCTGTTAAACCTTTAATCCATTCTAAATTGGTTCAACCAACCTTAAAACTTCAGAAATATTAACCTCAACACCTTTATCATCCTTTTATCTGTTATTATGTATAACTTATGGTCAAAAAGAAACTTGAGAACCTTCAAAAGACAGTCATGGAAGTGGGGAACATTAACATTAAAGTGATCTTCCAAGTAATGGAACAACTCTGCTCAAACACTAAGAGAAGGAAAATTATGGTTTCTAGATTGTTTTCTTCTAACATTTTGTTTTGCAAGTTTGCTTGTTGGTTTCAAGCAATCACTATTTCATCACCCTCTTTGGTAATATATAGCATTGATGATCCCAGTTACCTTCTAAAAGGTAGGATGGTTATCAAAAGCTTAGAGCTGAAGTAGTAAAGTCTAGAAAACATAGAATGAGGATATAATGAACGCAAGCATCAGGGGGCTAAGGCTGTGATTTCTGCACTAAACAGGACAATTATTTTCCAAGAAAAGAGATGTCTTAAATGAAGAAGCTCAAGAGAATGGGTCTATCAAGTTATATTGGTTTCTTTGGTGAATGTGGCTCTATAAGAGTTCAGTGAGCATGTATGTAAGGAATGGGTAAGATTGCCCCACCAAACATTTTTGGGAGGATGAAAGAAATAGGAAATATTTAAATTTGGTATTGTATATCTCAAAGTTTTTGTGTCTTGTAATGGTTTCTCTGTTTTCAATTTAGTTTTGTTCCAAATCCAAGTGAGTTAGTTTGGTCTTTTGTTTTGGACTCGGTATGAGATTTGGATCTTGTGTTTGTCTAGTTATATACATAAACCTTTTGTTTCTTATTTTATAATATTTCTGATTTACCAAAAAAAATATTAATTAATCAATAAATAATTAATCATCCTAGAATATATATATATAATATTAATTAATCAATATATAAGTCATCATCCTAGAGTCAATATATTAGATGCTTTTATATATGAAGTTTTTGAAGAATATAACCTTTAACAAGAACAAATTAGAGGAGTATGTTATGAAACACTTAATCAAGGAGTGTAATGTCACATTAAATAATGAATTACCTTTAAATTTGAACGATATATGGGGCTTTATAATTCCTTTTCAATTGGTACTTCTAAAGTAATTAATTGTTTATATAATTTAGGTGTTAGTATCAAGTTATTGCCTTGTCCTATTTTCAAGAAACTAAGAATAAGAGAGTTTAATTTGACGAACATGTCACTCCAACTTGCAAATCATTCTATCAAGTATCCTATTAGGGTTATGAAATACTTTATGAAAGTAAGGAAGAGGGGTAATGAGATGATGATGATGAAGATGTCGAGGGACAAGGAAAGGAAATTGGAGTAATTGCTAAGCCGCAGAGGGTAATCATGTAACAACTAGTGTCATTCATTGATAAACTTTGCATAGAAATTACAGAGAGGTTTACCACGCCAACTTTAATGTAGACCTACCTAAAACAATTTTCACAATCATTTCCTCCACCTCAGTCACCTCGGCCTTGTATGCATGCATACATATAATTAGATTTAGGATGTTTAGGATGTTTTTAATTGTCTTGTTTTAACTAACTAGTATTTGTTTAGTTTATTGACTTAAGAATTTTTGACAAGTTGAATCCAATTTATATTTTGTTATTTATAAGGCTCCCCAAATGTTGATAAAATGTTAAGTGTGGTGGAGTGGTCCCTGTTAGAGAATGTTTAGTGCTATTGTCTAGTTGTTTAAGGAGTTTTCTTGATATTTTTTATTATTTGCTCTTAATGTACAATATTACGGATAATATTATTTTAAATGTGCAAGGGGGAGTATAGAGATTGTAGCATTAATATATTTCAAAATTTTCAAATTTTTACGTTTTCAATTTTTGTTTGGTTATGTATTTAAGTTCTTATAAGTAGAATTAGGATGATCACATGGGTTCATATATACTTCTTATTTGAGATTGATTGATAAAATTAGATGCATAATATGATTAAGTGAATGTTATTCAAATATTAACTTTATGAATGATATGAAATTGAATTTGTAAGTGATTATGCTTTTATTTGACTTGAGTAACCATATGAAGAATTTCAGCCTTTATATCATACTTTTTTTAATTTCTTTTATGGATACCTTATTTGATTTTGAATTTCTAAAACTTGAATTTTATCCGTTTGAGATTATATCTAAGATGTATGCAAGCATTAAAATAGTAAAGGCATTTAAGATTTAACTTTGAGCCAAAATATCTAATTTTTTTTACATGAATCCATTAATAAGCCCCTTTTGAGCCTTACATAAAATTAAGATTTTTTGTAACCATTTTCTAAAGAACATTGAGCCTAAAAGAAAATGAAGTTTTTACTCCTTAGTTTTTTATTAGTAAAGCCTTTACTTGTATGTTAATATCTTTAGAAATGAGATGTAATGAAATAAGTGTAGAGAAGGTAGTAAAGTGTATGAAAATAGAAATGTAAAAGGGAGAATCTCATGTTGACCCAAAAAGTAAAGAAAAAATGAAAAAGGGGAATAAAAAAGAGAAAATAAAGTATTAAAAATTGATTGGCATAGATTCTTATGATTGAAAAGAATGAAGAAAAAAAATGGTTGTAAGAATATAAGGAGTTAATGGAGTGGGAACTGATGTTTTTATGTATTTATTTATTATTACTATACTAATTATGGATATTTTATTTTTCTTATTCTCTTTCCTTGATTAGCCTACTTAACCTTTTGTCTCTATCACAACCTTATTTGAAGTCCCTTTAATTTTTATTTGGACATATCTACTTACGTAGTAGAGATTAAATGATTTTCAAGCTTACGACAAATTCACTTTCATAAGAAGATGAAGAGATTACCTCACTTAAACTTCAAATACTTATGTGATTGAGTGATATCTTGGGAGGACATATAAAATTGAAGTTTGTGAACTTGTGAAGGAGGTAGAATAATGTTTACATGTGTTTTATATTATGATTTATGTGAGAAATATTATGTATTTAAGTTTTGCAATTCAATATTTATGGGTAGCATTTAAGTAAACTTTTATGAGACTATAACTCGACTACTAAGGACACCTAGGTATTTAAAGGCTCATAACATATGCTAAATGTTACCATATACCTACGAATGTAGAAGTATGGTTATTTAGTTAGTTAAGTCTAGGTTAGTAGTTAGTATTAATTTGTTGTTCAATGCTTGAGGGCAAGCAATGAGTCAAGTATGGGATAATGTGATAGGTCTATATCTTACATATTACGCAGGGTTGAATTACGTAGTATTTAACACGTTTATAGCATATTTTAGATGAATTTTATAATATTTTTATATGTTTAGTTCATTGTCCTGGAGGTGATGATCTTAAAGGGAAATTAAGATTTTAACTTAACTTTTTTCATAATTGTCTAATCTGGAAGATATTAGGGTCATTTGAAAGATAAGAATATGGATAACAACTTTATAGAAGACATCAAAGTTTAACTCTAACTTAAAGATGTCAAAAAGTGGAGAAGTTAGTATAAAAGGCTACAACATGCACTATACTTGCTAATAATATAAGCCCCTATCTTTTACGAAGCTTAGAGTGGTATATAAAACCAGTGCTAAGCACATAATAGTATTACACAAGAAAGTTACAAAACAAAATCAGTATCCATTATAGCTTGCTATCAGGCATCAATTACACACAACTTTACGATACAGTAAAGTTCCCAAACAAAATTAATGCTAGTGTTGTTGTTAATTTGGTGTTAGTTCTTATGTACAATTCACAAAGATGTATTTTTTTCTCAACTTCAAGTAGCTTGTGACTTTATCTTTGTAACTTTAACTATAAATAATTGTATTAGGTTTAACTTAGAGTTCTAGTTATTTTCAACATTGATGAAGAATTTGAAGCAAGATTGGAGGAGCTAGTGGCAACGCCTCTTTATCTTTTCTTTTACTCTTTTCTATATATTGAGATTTAATTGTTTGAGTTTTATTTTTAGTATGTTCAGTGGCTAGAAACCTAATTAGGATTAAGAATGTAACTTGTGCATGATCTTTTAATTATGAATACATGATTTGATTATTAATTGATTGAATTTATTCTCTTTTATTATTAATTGTTCAATTTGTCTATGACCATTATTAATTAAATCACAAGAATTGTACGAAGGATTGAGAGTTAAAATATAATATGTGTATTAAGAGAATAAACTCTTTAGCACTAGAGAATGGAAATATCTAAGACTTAAATGATAGTCAAACAGATAATTATTCTTAATGAATTTGATTTGGTTGAATTACATATTGAGAGGCGGTAGTTGCCCAACTGGATATACTAGTGTACCTCGAGAGAGGGGATAGATACTTTATATTAATTGTTATTTCAACCTAGATAATCAAATTTATATGATAATTGGAATTTTAGATAAATGAACTTTGAAAACCTAACATTTAAGTTATTGATATCCTTTATCTAGTTTATTTGCATTGTTTTAGTTAGTTTAGTGAATCACTTATTTATTATTAAATATGGTCTTTCATTTTATCATTTAATTAGGATTAATAATTAAAGGGACATAGGCTTTTTATGGGATTGATGCTATGAAATTACTTCAATTTTATATACTTACTACAATTAACTTTAAGCATTTGCAATTTCTATAGATCAAAAGTTAACGTATCCAGTGTATAAGACTCCTCGCTGTGCTGAGTCTGGGGAGGGTTATGATGTACACAACATTCTCTTTATATTTTTACAAAGACGTTTCCGTAACTTGAACTTGTGACTTTGTAGTCATAAAGGAGCAACTACCCTCACAATTTCGATAATCAACTACCTGAACTTAAATTAGGTAAATAATATTATTATTAATCATATTTTATGTGACTCCCGGATGGGTTTAGGTGACAATCTCTTTGTCAATAACTAACTTATATATTATTTCTAACTATGCCTCTAAATTTATATGATCATGAGTTTGTTAGTTAATTAAGACCTATAGTTACAAGATTAAATATATTCAAACTAAAACGATCTTAAATTTACTCAATAAGTCTAACAATAAATATAAATTTAGTTTATTCTTATGACGACGAAAGGTAACAATGTGAACTATGAATAATTAAACTTTTTTATAAAAATATAATGTGCGATAATTTTTTTGGTATATTTATTTCTAGTTTGATACAATAATAATTATGAGCTATACATAAATATAATATAAATCTTATAATTATTATCTTATTATAATTTTATTTGTAAAATATATTTATCTAATAGATTTTATCTTATAATTTAGTTAATTAAACAAAAAAAATATAAATATTTTATTTAAATATGTTACAAATACATAACCAATCGATTAACTATAAGCACACGCCAACAAATCCAAGTTCTAGAGCTTACCCAACACTTACTAAAAAACATGAAATTTAATATGACTTTAATTTTTAGTTAATCCTTTCAACTATTTCGACATTAAAAATGTGGGCAGCAATTGCGTTCATAATATTACCATCGAGGGACGTTACTATTCATAATATCATTATAATAGTCTGTACTGTAATATAAATTTTAAGACCGTAATTATAGTTTAGAGAAAACCAGTTAGGTCAATAAATAACCTAATAATTAATTTAATGATTAATAGACATAATTACATAATCTGATAAAAAAAACTTTATTTTTTCCTTAAATAAATATTGACTAGCAATCTATAATGTAACCAATCAAATAGAGATATCCAATAATTAGAATTCTTTTTTCTTAAAAACCAACTAAAAAACCTGACTCACCTTATCCACTCCATTTACGGCCCACCACCACTCGAAGACAGATAACCATTACTTTGACTGTTTGGACCAAACAGGTGGCCGTCGCCCTATGATTGCTTTCATACTTCGAATAGACATATATGTATGTCTATATCTATATATATATACATGCATATCCATTTGTGTGCCAAATCTACTGTTCTTCCGAATTCCCAGAATTTTCTCTTCCCCTTTCCTTTCTCTTTCGTTTCGACGAGCTCTAACTCAACCCTTAAGCTGGCGGAGGAAGTGGTGGCGGTGGTGGTCGAGTACGAGGAGCTGGGCCTCTGATGTCGACGACTATTTCCATTCACAGACCTCAATTCCTTAAATTTAACCATTTCGATAATGGGTTCCGATACCGTCGTAAATTCCAGAAAACCGCTGGTTGTTGGGCAATGTAAAATAGACTCCTATTTCAACTTATGTTTGCGTTTTGCTTCTTCAGAGGAAACGAAGATTTGATCTTTTCGTTTTCATTTTTGAACAACGTTTGGCAGGAGCATGGATTCGTCCCAGACAAGGAAAAGGGAAGAGCTTTCGATACAGTTGACGTCAACACCAGCGCAATCTAGTCCTCACATAGAGTCTCCGAGATTGCTTGATCTCCAATTTAATCGTCTTCAGGTACCAGAAAAGGAGCTGGTTCATGAAAACAAGTTGGAATTTGGGCACTTTGTGGCAAGAGAAGCTGTGGTGGATGAAGAGTTTTGGGTAGGTAATTGATCATTGAAATTTAATTTGGCCCATTTGGCTTCTTTGTATGAATTGTTCTATATGGGTTTTTTGTTGACTTCGTTGTTTCTTCATTTTATGTTTTGTTGTTTGTTATGATATGAGGTATTTGAGGATTGGTGGGTCGTGGAAACTTTGGGTTTTGTTTAATTCGGTTTTTGGTATTCTATGTCCTGTTGTCTTTATGTCATCCCAATACAGCATCACAAAGGAAGATATTTTCTTTTTCTTTTCTGTGGTTTCTAGTGATTCTGTCATTTAGTGTCAATTTTTTTGTTTTTATGCATAATTTTGTGGTGTTGGATACTTTCTCCTTTTTGTTGTAGACAGCGGCCTGGCTGAGGGCTGAAAGTAATTGGGAAGATCGAGCGCATGACAGGTCCGTCTTTTTTTTTTTTTTTTGCCAAAAACATTAAAAAAGATCTATCAGGTTTCAAAACCTGAGTCTAGAATCTTATGATTGTTGCCTGATTAAAAATTGGAATTTAGCGATCTTCGTTTTACTGTTCAATAACTTGGCCAGAAAGCCTATTTCATTTGGAAAATAGTTAAACTGATGGACCAAAAAGCATCATGTTTACACCGGTGAGTGATTTGAAACGTAGTGTTGATATATGTACTTCCTTATTCGCCCTTTGAATTTACTCTGAGCTTCGTTGGGAATATTGTTATTTTATCTTATGAAGAAACCCTGCCTATAAAAATGGGCTTTGGGAGTTAGAATGTCTGTAAATGCATATGAGTGAAAGCCAAAAACTTTACTGATCTTACCTATCCCTGATTAACACAGATATGTTGATAACCACAAAAGGAAATTTGCTGATCAGGTAGGAGGCCGCAAATGTTAATCTCATAAAAATGCTTATCTACTTTTATAATTGTTCAGTTATTGTCCTTCTTCTCCAGGAATTCCATGCCATAAAACGGCGACAAACAGGTCAGCATGGTCAAAAATGCAGGTGCATTGTCACGGTATGATCACTTTGCAAGATCTTAGATTAGTTATACTTGCCTCAATGTTCAAGATCTGAAAAAGGAAAAAGGCAGTAGAAATGTTTAACATTGTTTTAACTGAGAAATTGCTTGTCCGTGGTGTCTCTCTGTGCATATATGTTACTGTGATAGTTCATTAATGACTTGAATTCATTATCAGGTCAGAAAGGAAGACAGAATCGTGAAACGCACAGTGCTTAAAAGTGTAGTGGGGACTCTTGATTTAAGCATCCGTTGCTTACTACATGGAGAGACCTTTCCTGGGGTATGATGGATGTGTTTTATTTTAGCATGCTTTAGTGAATGACCTAATCACATAATGGTATTCAATTGATTCTTCTCACAGGAACGCGTGAAGGCACCTCTCTTCTGCAGCATCAATAGTAAAGGTCCAAATAGATATGGTTATGTTGCAAACTTGTGTGTTGCTAAATCAGCACGTCGGCATGGAATTGCAACCAACATGCTAGATTTTGCTATTGAATCAGCCAAGTCTACTGGTAGGTAGTTCATATTTTTTATTCAAGAATCAGCAGGACTAATTCAGGTTGTGAGTACTCACTGTAGTTTTCACTCTAAACACACTTTTTGGGTGGCAGGGGTAGAGAATGTATACGTACACGTACATAAAAACAACAGACCTGCTCAGCAACTGTATCAAAAAATGGGTTTTGAGGTAAGATTATTGCAGCTACTTTATTTGCTTGCAGATATCTTATGGAAAGGCTGATGTGGGTTTTACATTTTACATCAGATTGTTGAAGTGGCAAATTCTCAACTGTTTGAAGATCAGACTTGCTTACTGTGTTATATGGTGTGAAAATTTCCTAGTCCAATTTCTTCCTGGAAATGTAGAAAGCATTGTACAAAACCGTTGTAGTAAACTGTGAGATTAACAGGAACCGAAAGAGGCTCACAGCTCGTGAGTATAACGTTTAGCCATATTTGCTCATTGCAAGCCTTTCTTGTAAACATTATTTATAGACTTTCTTGTTTCCCACAGATATAGCTACAAATTTCTTGTTTCCCACAGATAGTTATTTATAGACTTTTTGATCTTGATTCTTCCCCTTGGAACACATTATGGCATGAACTTTTTGAGTTTCCTTTTGTTCGTGCTTCTCGTTGAAATCTCATAAAGTCTCAGAATAAGATATTCTACGTCATATTTTTTTATAATTTGCAACTACGAGACTAATTATCTGTTGAATACACGGC
This sequence comes from Erythroxylum orinocense, assembly GCA_025531955.1. Lineage (NCBI taxonomy): Eukaryota > Viridiplantae > Streptophyta > Magnoliopsida > Malpighiales > Erythroxylaceae > Erythroxylum > Erythroxylum orinocense. The sequence goes on from JANZLX010000212.1 coordinate 12,673,056, forward strand.
CCTTGCCTTCTAAATTCCCCAATAGAGGTGATTACCAATGCATATTAGAAACATGACCTATGCCCTACATAAAAAAAAAAAAAAAGTTATGAAAAGGCCTGTAAGTAATAGAGTTGCGGTACAAATCCCCGCAATATGGGTGTATCAAAAACCACAACCAGTGATTCGACTTCTTTTAATTTAGAAATCAGTTATGTGTCACTGTAATAAAATACGTCCATTAGCCTGTCTTTCACTTTGCAGGTGATCATAAAATATTCCGGATTGTTGATTGAATTAGGTTACAGAAACATGTACCAAAACAGGTTGTACATGTTCACTTGTCGAAGCTGATTTTCAGATTTGATTCTAGTTATCGTCGTGGCCACCAATTTGGATCGCTATTACTGTCAGATGAATGTTGCGAATATAACACACGAATAAATGCTGCAAACAACTTTCCAGCCCTGTAGTCTATTTCTCCATGAATAATGGCATAAAAGTGCAGGAGAGTATGAGATACTTCTACACTTTTTCCACATTCACTTGCACATTGAAAGGATGCGATTCACTATGATGACCGTAGAAAAACAAAAGCTAGACACTATCCAATACCCATATTCCCCTGTTTTTCCTAGTCGTGTAGCAAAATTTAACTACTACAAAATACGAATGTTTGTGCATCAAGTACCAAAATTCACCCTTAGTAGCCACCAAACCTCATTCGGAGACCATTCCTACAGCAACAAAGTTCCATTCAAACACAAGATGATGCCGTCTTGAACGCAACCGAAACTCTTAAAAGTATGGTACTTTTAGATGTTTAAGCAATGGAGACAAATTCAAACCAATCAACTTTACTCTTGGATTTGAGTGACCATCTACAAAAGCATCTGTTATCTGCAGAACACAATCCTAAGATGTCAAGAAATTTCAATGTTTAAACATTAGTCTTCTATTGAGAACTATTTATCAGCTTTAGGCATCATTGTTACAAGTTCTGAATACTCATTAAATCATTATATTCTAGCTCGCATTTCTAACAATAGATACCTGACTACATCCAAAAAGTTTAAGCACCCTCAATGATAAACAGTTATCCACAATTAAGCCCAGGCTCTCATCTGTCAAGTTCCGGCACCAAGATAGATCCAGATTTATTAAGTTCCTTGCACGGCTAGCAAGAGATAGTGCTGTATTATTTCCAACCTAGATTAGATTACAAATGTTATTAGAATGCTTAAAACATCTTCAAAAGGTGTAATTAAGAAACTGAATTCACCTAGCTCCAAGTCCATATCAGAAACCCTAAAAGCAAAGCAAAGGTCTAAAGATTGGTAACCAATATGGAGATTCATGCAAGGATGCGTTCGTGCATCATCCACCATTAACGAAACTGGTTCATAATATTCGACGTGGAAAAAGAAAATTTTAGAACTAAAATTTCCCTTTTGGAAAGGTAAGGAGATAAATCGACAACCTTCACAACTTTATTGAATGCAAGTTCTGTCAGAAGCTCTCCGGAAGTTTCCAAGTATGCAGCAATAGCTTCATCACTGTATGAGAGAGAGAGATGGATATAGTGAGAAACAAAGTAAAGAAGATAATGCGAAACAGGGCTAAAATAGACAAGCGAGAGAACTTTATGTGCTAAAACCAACCAGACAAGGGGCCTGAAGCATTAAGATATTAGGATAATCAACAAAATGTCACATTTTTAAAATTGCACACGTAAACGATGAGAAGAAAGCATTAATTGAAATGCATTGCACATAACGCATAACTAAAACCCATTATAAACCTGAACGCATTGCGATAGAGTTTCAATCTTTGAAGTTGTGGACAACCATTGGCAAGGTACCCCAGAGAAGAATCAGTTAAATTCTGCAAATTGACGAGGTCAAGAGCACGCAATCCAGGGCAGGATGCAGATATTACTTTCAGGGAAGAATCAGTCAAATTGCTGCATCAAATGGAAACATCCAGGAGAAATGAACGAGCATAAGTGCATTGGGCAAGTGTCTGGAATTGAAAACAGGACGAGCCTCCATCAAGGCCCAGTACAATGAACAGACATGTATTAATAAATAGTTTGAACTTTAAAGGGCATTACATGCAATCAGTCAGAATAAGTTCTTTCATAATATGACCCCTGGCAGCAATCAATACCCGAACAAACTTATCAGAAACATCTCCGATTCTAGCCAATGACAGTACTTCCAGACGTTCCACCTTCTTGAGTGCTGGCAATATAGTCGGGGCATCAATCCTTGGGCAATCATCAAGGTACAGTTCCTTCAGAACTGACCTTAGTGAGTTTGCCAAAGTGTTAATGCTAGCAGACGTAAGAAGAAAGCATCGGCACAAGTTTACAGATTGTAAAGCAGGGGCAGAAGAGATAAGTGATTGAAGCCCAGCATCTGAAAGTCGGGAACCAGTCAAGGATAACGTACTGAGCACAGGAAAGCTAAAAGGTGAATGGACTAAGGTAGAACGCAGTGTATAATCTGTCAAGCAGCTGGCACATAGATCAAGTTGCAGTACCTTCATAGAACAATAAATGTTAGTCTAAAATTTCAGGAAACTTGTTCATTCCAAGAACTCCATTTCAGGCATATGAGTAAGAAAACACTGCACGTACAACACAAAATTTAGCCATACAAAACCATACCATCAAATTACTAGTGTCACACCCAAGAAAGCATTTTGTAAACTTCTCCTCAGTCAACCACGAACAGTCTGCAATGCGTATTTCCGAAGGGGATCCACGGATAAGGAGATCCAAAAAGCGACTGTCCATTCTCCGTGAATCACAGAGCAATAGGCAGAGTCGATGCCTCAATTCATCGGGGATATTTTCAAGTGAACTGATAGCATCGGCATACTTGGCAAGATTTCCCAAGCAAAGTTCTACCAGTGAAGGAATAGACTCTTTGAACGACATAGAAGCCCGATTGTTGTTTGGAGTCCACAATATAGGTACACCCTTTTTAGTTCTATCCCTGATGAACTTTATAGCAGCAGAGAAAGGATCTGATCTACCTTCAAGCTTGGGCCCCTCTTCAGTAGGTGGCGTTCCACCATCGTTACTCTTCATTGGATCTTGATGACTATAATCAGCAGATGGCCTTGCTAAATCTCGAAATTGTTTCCTTCTATACCGATATTCCCAGCTATCAGTATCAATATGCTTTCCACTCCTTTTATCGTCAATGTGAATGGGACTTGTCCGTACCTCCGGAATCTCTCGAGTGATGAGTGCAACATCTTCCTCTTCAAAGCTATTCCATTTCTGATCCTCTGAACTGTGTTGACTAATTAGAACTTCTTCAGCTTTCTTCCCTTTCTCTTCTCTACCACCAATATCGGGTTCAACTAAATTCTCCACAGATTCTGCTTCCACCGAACCATAGGCAAGCAATAGAAGTCCATTAATAGCGAGGAGAGTATCGGGAGAGTCCGGCTCGGGGAGGACAGAGGATTTCCCAGGAGACGTCGACGGTTCGCGAGATCGGAGAACAACCATCGGTGATCGGGGAGAGAGAGAATAGAGTTTTGGTTTTTTTGTGTCAAAACTCGAAACTTCTTAGTTTACAGTTACACACTGCTTGGTGTTTCCCGCCATTGCTGTATGAGATATGATCTTCAGTTTTCTATGGATTGGGCCTTTCTAGATAGTAGTCCATTCCAACAAATTACAATTGAAACACTTAATCACGTAATATACATCTTTTTATTCCATAACATAACATCCATTACTTCGTATTAGATCTCACTTAAAAATTTATTATTGCCTTGTCTTTTCAGTTTTTATAAGTAAAAATATACGCTTATGATTGAATAATTCTAATTTAATCACTTTTTTAAGTACAGTTTAAGAAATATTTTAAAGAGTTTTTAAAAATTAGAATTTTAATAAAATATTAAATCCTTTGAATTTAATTATTCAAATAATTATTTAGGTTAACTTTATCATTTAATTTTTTTTCGTTTGTTCGTTAAATAATTTAGACTATGTAATTTGTATATTATTATATATGTTTAATAATGTAAGACTTTTTCTCATAAAAAGTGAAAAGGAATCATTTTTAATAAATAATTATATGATTTTCAGTTTTCAGTTTTATTTTTTAGTTTTTCTTTTTTTTATATAAAAACAAAAGTATGTTTGATTGACAATGTTAATGTTTTACTGATCATAATTACGTATTACATAAAATTTAAAGCTAAATTCTTTTAAATAGTTAAATTTTTTTTAATTTCTTATGTAATATACATTAAAGATTAAATTTTATGTATAAATTAATATTTATTTTAAATATATTTTAGTTATTAAATTAAATTATATATAGTAATAACTATTAAATTAATTTTATTATAAAATTAAATAAATTATTAATAAAATTAATTTATTCGTAAATTTTATTAATAATTAATTTAAATTAAATAAATATACTATAATATTAAATTATTCATAATTCATAATTCTTATTAATGATTAATTTATTAAATAGTTAAATAATATATATTTGGTTGATAGTAAACAAAATTATAAAAAATAAAAAAAGAAGATAAAATCTACTTTTTGTGGTTTTCGTAAATTTTGAAAACTGAAAGAAACAAAAAAACAAAAATAAAAACTAAAAACTCAAACAAATATGTTTTTCTACTAAATTAAAAAAAGAAAACAAAAAATATAAATAGAAACAAATAGTTAATTAAAAAGATAATCATTATATAATAGGATATTACCCTTTTACATCATCAAGAGTATGGTTCCAATTTCCAACTCCAACTTTAGGCTCCCAAATAAATCTTAATCTCCTTATTATGCTGTGTGCCACCTCATTGTTAGATACGTGCACACGTACACGACTCAACTTGGTGAAAATAAGTGCATCTATCTGTGTTTCTTGTGCGATCAAATCTTAATAAAGCTAACTTATTATTTTAGTTAACTATTAATTGCATTATTTGGTAACTATCAAATTTTAAGGTTAGCCTTCTGAGCCCAAATCCTTTGCCATTATATTCCCTTCATCATTACTCAAATGTCATCCATCAAGAATGGGAGCAGATCTGTTGCTCTGGAATTGCTGTGCCCTATTGTGCCTTTAAAATCGTAGCCATCCAATTTATTATAATGGATGGTTGGAACAACAAATCGGGAACAACAAATTTGTTCCCATTAAGAATGAGCTTATATTCCTTGCACTCTAAAAACTTCTTGTTATTACTTTCTCATCATGGTCACCAATGATCATACTCAAGTGGGCCTCCCCATCTTTCTTTATCATGACATCATAATTAAAATTTAAGTCTCTAGGTAATGAGGGTGCATATAGTGTTATTAAACTATTTCATATGCCAAAAAGAACATAAACTAAAAACTTAAACAACACTTTTTTCTAACTAAATTTAAAAAGAAAAATTAAAAACTAAAAAGATAAATGGAAAAAAATAGTTAATTAAAAACACAATCATTGTATAATAGGATATTCCCTTTTTACATCATTAAGAGCCTAAATATGGTTTCAATTTCCAACTATACCTTTAAGTTCCCAAATAAATCTTAATCACCTTATCATGTTGTGCACCACCTCATTGTTGGATATCTGTAATAGGGATAATATTTTGAATCAGTCAA
>JANZLX010000212.1:12716327-12735156 GCA_025531955.1 Erythroxylum orinocense
TATTGGTGTTAGGTTTGGAAAGATGAGGCTATTTTTGACATTTTCAATTCTTGTCCATAGGACAATAATTTTCGTACCTCAGTTTTGAGAGGAACAACATTTTCTGTCTTCGTCTTCTGAGGACGGAACAAAAATTTCTGTCCTCGATAAGCAAATAGGTCGAAGGACAGAACTTTTATGTCCTCGTCATCTGTCCTCACCTCGAGGATAGTAACCAAACACAGCATTTGAGTCAAGAAAAAAAGATCTAACTGGATCACATACTTGTGGATTAGTTGGCCTAAGGAATATCATCACGAGCCAATGATCTTTCATATTACCAAGTAGTTATTTAGTGATAATTGTTGAAAAATAGATGAAGGAAGAATTTTCCTCGAAATCTATTAGAGAGGATAATCACCTTTTAGAGACTTAGGTACAAAATTTGTTATAACATAACTATGTAAACAAAAACAAAAAAAGAATCTTTGTAACAAATCAAGTAAAAAGGAAATAAAGCATAAAATAAAATAGAAGAAACTAGACATGAGCCTGACTGCTTCTCTCAAACTTGGAAATGGATCCAAAAGAAGACCTTGATCTGCTCATGAAATGACACCCAGCTCCAGAGACCCACTCCATAACCTAGTCCAGAATTATTTTTTCTAATCTAGGTTTTAGTAAAACCAGACTTGCAATTGGAATCTGCAATTACGGTTGCAATCGTCGTCTCCTTCTTTCGTATGTCGCTGCAAGCTGGATGGTATACATCGTGTATAACACCAACTTGTGAAGTAAGGTGTGAAAGGCTTGTCGCAGGACAGGTTTTTGAAGATATAGGGGAGCTGAGAACTGGAGGATACCGAGAGAAGGTGAACAACACTGGATTTAACCTTTTCTTGGACAAAATGATAACTGAGTTTGAAGTGTTTCTTCCGCTTGTGAAAGATATGGTTTTCGATGATGTAGATTGCAGAGTAGTTGTCACAGTAAAAGTAAGCCAAGTCTGGGTGAAGGACTTCAAGATCGCGAAGAAGGTAGGAGACCCCTTGGAGCTCACAGGTGGTCGAGGTAAGAGAGCGATTGTAATACCCATATATCCCCTAGGAGGATATGCAGATGCTACACAAAATAGAACTGAAATATTTCAAAACATACTAGACATTCCTTATTTACATTTTAGCAACTCAAACAAACATACATTACATATCATTAAATGTTGTTGTAAACAAACCCTAATGTACTTCATATATAATGAAGTTATCAAAATACATGCCTTTAACATAGTCCATCCTATAATAAAGTTATTACAAACCATTAAACAAAATACAAACTGTTTGATATTGATAGATACAAATTAAAAACTCAAATATACATCTTTCGAAACAAAACAAATTCCAAAACAGAACACTTTCTTCATTGGCCACTAGGTAGTCCTTATCCCTGTCTTTAACCTTCTTATCAGAACCTACACAGAGGCAAAACCACCGTGCTAAATATATATCCTAGTGGGGATAACTAAACATAATTCATAATGGTGACTATTTCTAACAATCGTCTAACATTCATTGATACAGATTCAAATCATATCACAAAAATCTTTAATTGTTCATAATACAGAGTAATCCAAACATTATGTCTTAGAACAGAATATGATTCATAAATTAATACAGAACATTCTTGCATCATAACAAAACTCATAAATATCTAAACATAATGTACAACTATTAAAATTGAATATCATAGTAGGATATAATCCTTTCAAGTCAAAATATGACTTATATTAGAACAACACTTGTTTTGAATCAAATCAGAACTTATCTCTTATCAAAACAAAACTTGTTTTGTATCATAAATGAACTTGTTTTTATCAAAACTGGACATGTGTCAAAATACAAAATAAGTTAAACTGCTAATCTTTTTTACATAAGTGGTAATGGGACCAGAACAAAAGATACCATAATTGATATCATAAAATAAGAGAGACTTATGTCAGGAAACACTGTTGTGTCAAATATTAGGAGACACCAAAATGTCAATATTAGCAGACACCAAAATTTCAATATTAGGAGACACCTTAGTGTCACAGGAGCAGCTGCAGACCCTTCTAGGCATGCTTATTTACTCACGACTAGGACTTAACAATTTTAAAACAAACCATTTCAGATTTTATAATTTCATGTAAATGATGTAGTGCATAAGATATGACCTTATTCATTTGATCAAACTTAACTTGCTTTACAAATACAAACATATGCATTAAAGCATCAATAAATGTATTAAGTCATCACACATTATATATATTCACACAATTAGAAAGCGCTTCCAATACAACCCCAATTATCAAACTCCTCAAACAATTGATGGTTTGGAATTATCACAATATCATAATCACATGACAGGGAAATAATGCATAAGTATAAATTCATTTCCTTATGCTCAAATTGAACCCATTCATTCTCAGTCAAACTTATCATGCCTTATAAACATAAGCATTTGTAATAATGCACCAATGAATACATTAAGTAATTACAGTTTACATGTACTCACCTAAATTTCCAAATTCTCAAACATTCATAACTAACACGTCACTTTTATTATTTAAAGCACATTTGTGTTCATAAGTATATTTCATTCCTTTAGCAACTTATAAGTGACAAAATTAGATTCTTTGTTATCTAACAACACCTTCTTTAAGTTATTACTTCAATTAAAAATCCAAATCTTATACAACCTTAATTGAACTTATTCCACGTCAAACTAGGTTAATTTTCAAGCTCAATTAAGTCTATTTAAGCCATTATTAAGAACCTTAACCTTATATAGGCCAATAATTATCTAAAACCAACATTTTCCACTTTTTAAGTACCTCCCACAATCCACAGCCTCCAAATTGTTTCCAAAACTTGACTTCTTTACTTCCATTCAACACACCTTCACCAAAGTCCATCAATTTTACTTCAATTCTACCTTATTCATGCTTTAATACCTCATCAAGTTCATGTCCAAACCAATTAAAAAATCATTCATTAAGTAACTTACAAATCAATATCTTCCACACATCAAAACCAAACTAGAAGGTCATACAAAGATCATTTTTACAATATTCATTTATCATCATTTTAACACATATTTTCAACTAATTCAATTATCATAAAACTTTTAAATTTTAAACCAATTCAATTATCATAAAAATGTAAGAATACATGCTATCAAGTTTAGTAATCCCATACCTAATTACCTTCAAGTTCCTTCTTCAAAAAACTAACCAAACCAAACCTTCATGTAACCATAACACTTCCGAAATCTAGGTAAATGTAAGATGATCTTAACACTAAGACGATAACAACATAAAAGGTAGTATAAAGTAGCTTTCTTGATGTAGCAACTTACAAGGATTCCAATAGAAAATGATCCCAAAAAATCCAAAAGTTGAAGGAAATGAGAGAGTTTTGGTGGTGAAAGAGTGCAAAATAGTGAAGAATGAGCAAAACAGTTACTCCAGTAGATACTTTCCTTATCCATTGCTAGGTGTCATCAAGTTGTATCAACATATGTCACTATGCATGTTCTTCATTTGTCCCACACTAGAGCTGCCAAATGTCACCAATATATTAAGCCATTTGTCACACACTTATTGCTGCCACTTGTCAATTTATTAACTATATATGCCATTTGTTAATGCATCAATTATGCCAAATGTCACTATCTCATAGGCTTAGTCATTCCAATTTTTATGTACCAACTTATCTTGCCACTTGACAATTTTCTTAGTCAAAATGTACATTTTAATACCTCAATTCTCTAATGGTATGAATTAATTCTAATTTACTAAGTAGGATCCATTAAACCAAAATTCAAGTTATGTGAAATTCTTTACCATCTCACAATTTTTAACACCTATCATACAAGTACTTTCATGAACATGTATCATTCCAACTAGCGTATAAGTTGGAGCCTTACAATGATACTTAGCCTCAAAAGAGCTGTCGAAGATAGTCACCTATTTCTTTGAATTCTAGGAAATCAAAGAGTCTTTAAGGAACACGCAGTAGTCGGTGATCGATTTTCTGGAGTTCGAACAACTACCCCAGTCGGAGTCAAAAAAAGCTCAAAGCTTTGGAAGAGAGTCATTTTGAAACAGAATACCCCAGCCTGGTGACCCCTTTAGGTATCGAAGCACCCAGTAAGCAACTCGTAGATGGGAGGCTGTCAAACTGGACATGAACTGTGAGAGATGTTGTACGGTAAAGTAGATGTCGGTCACATTGTAGTCTGGTAAATTAACTTTCCTATGAGACATCTATAGTTTGTGACATCTGTAGGAGGTTCACCTTTTACAATTAATTGTAGCTTGGCAGCCATCGGTGTAGAAGTAGGCTTGGAGAGTAGAAAGCTAGAGTTTTGAAGCAAGTCAAGAATGTATTTATGTTGGCAAAGGTTGATTTCGGAAGAAGATCGAGCAAGCTCAAGCCCTAGAAAAATTTAGCACAACTGAGATCCTTAATCTTGAAAGCACTATCCAGGAACTATTTGGTGGACTGTTTGAGAGTGAGGGAGTTGCTGGACAAGAGGACCTTGTCAACACACGAGCAATATAATGAGATCGCCATAGAGCTTCTTTGTGAACATAGAGTGATCTGATTGAGACTGAATGAAACCAGTCGAGAGTAATGCCAAGATGAGCTTGCAGTGCCATTACCGACTTGCCTGTTTCAGGCCATAGAGGCTTTTCCTAATGTTGCAAACCATATCAAGATGTGGCAGTTGCAAATCATCAGGTGGTTTTATATACACTTCTTCATTTAATTCTCTATGTAAAAACGCATTGTTTATATCTAACTGGTGTAAATGTCAATGTTTTGAAGCAACCAAGGTCAGAAGAACTCAAATTATGGTTAACTTGACTACTGGAGAGAAAGTCTCGGTGTAGTCAAGGCCTTCTTACTGAGTAAACCCTTTTGCTATAAATTTGCTCTTACAATGTTGAAGACTCCCATCCACATTGAATTGGTATTTATGAAACCATTTGGAATCGATAGCTTTTTTACCTGGAGAAAGAAAGGTAAGATCCTAGCTATGATTCTCCTCTAGTGTTTTAATTCTGCTTCCATTGCATCTCGCCATTCCTTGTGCTGAATTGCTTGTTTTTAGAAAGTAGGTTCTTTAAGAGAGGCAAGTCTAGCTGAAAAGGCTTGGTGCTAAGGGGATAGGGACTCATAAGAGATAACAAAAGAAAGGATATAAGGGGAGGTGTGAGGAAGAGTAGGGCAGTCATAGTATCTAAGGTAAGAGGGTGGTTAGGATGGTCTTATGGAGCAACAGATAGGTTGAGAAGGTGGTGAGGGAGAGGAAGGTGGAGAAGAAATAGATAAGATAGGTGAGGATAATAGATCAACATAGGTAGGAGAAGAAAGGGTAGGTAAAATAGGGTAGCTAAATTTTGTTCTGTTGGGGACGTGAGGAAAGGAAATTGATCTTCATAAAAGATCAAATCTCTAAGTACAAGAAGTGGCTTAGTGTTTAGGTAAAAAACTTTGTAGGCTTTAATACCTGTAGAAAAACTAAGAAACACACACTTCCTTGCTCTAGTATCAAACTTTTCTCTACTTGCCTCCTTAGTGGAAGCAAAGCAGAGACAACCAAATAATCTCAAGAAATTAAGGTCAGGATTAATGCCAAAAAAAATAGAATAAGGAGTCGTATAGGATAAAATGGGAGTAGGTACGTGGTTTATCAAATAAACTGCGTGAAGAATATAGTCTGCCCAGAACTCTATAGGTAGACTAGCTTGTATTTTCAGAGCCCTTGCAATATTTAAAATTTGTTGATGCTTGCTCTCTACTTTCCTATTTGTGGAGTTCCCACACATGATGTTTCTTGTAAAATGCCCTTCTTGTGATAGAAATCTTTCATTGAACATTCGATCATATTGTCATTTCGAATTCTTTTAATTTTCTTATCAAATTTCAACTTAGGCATAAAAACCCTTTAGGAGTTCTCTGGTTTCAAGTTTCTGTTTCATCATATAGATCCAGGTCATTCTACTATGATCATCCACAATAGTTAAGAGGAATTTGTAACTAAGATAGGATGGTGTGTGATAGGGACCCATATATCAACATGAATTAGATCAAAACAAGCAGAAGCAACTAATTTACTAGAAAGAAAAGGTAATTTCTTTTGTTTAGTGAAGTGACAAAAATCACATTGTTCAATAAATTACAAAAATAAAGATGGATCAATTTTGGATAGACTTTGTAGTCTTTGATTAGATAAATGGCCTAGTCTCTTATGCCAAAGATTTTTTTGGTGTGTGGAGATACTGCAAGAAAGGTGGTTGGTGTCCTGGGTAGATGGAGAGAGATGATATAATCCATTGGTTTGTCTAGGAAAACCAGTTGTCCTCATTGATTTGGTATCCTAAATATGACATAATGTAGACGTAAAGGTTAGTTGAAATTGGGCAGAATAAGTGAGTTTGTTGATAAAGATTAAGTTGAAAGAAAAATTAGGTACAAACAGAACATCAGTAAGGATAAGGGAGGAGATATGGACGATCCCAACATAGGTTATTAAGGCAAGAGCACCATTTGGTAACTTGACATTAAGCTGCCCACTTGTTTGCAGGTTATAAAGAGATCTAAGGAGTAAATGATATGGTCTGTAGCTCCTAAATCAATAATCCATGTGAGTGACTAAGGATAAGATGATAGAACTGGTTTGTGTGTACATTTTTTACCAGTGGAAATTGTGTTGACCTGAGAGGTAATGACTCCTTTTCCTTTTGAATCTCCTTCCCTTTGTAATAGCTGCATTAAATGTGTATATTGCTTTGGAGTGATGTTGTAACCAATGACTTCTTGGGAAAGCTCTCTTACTAATTGGGAATCCATCTCAGAAGGGATACTATCCAAGTTAGTTTCGATCTGATTGATAACTTTGATCTGTTTTGGCCATTTTCTCTAGTTGAATAGGAATTTATATTGCTTATTGAGAAATTGAGGGGAACACCATGTTTTTTGATAGCATTTGGATTATGTATGTCCATTGTTAGCATAGAAAGTGTAAATGGGTCTTTTTGATTGCTGGTTGAATTTTCTAGGGTTTGACTTGGTATGGAAAGCTTGAGGTTCAATAGCAAAGGTAGATTCAATTGCCTTTCATGCTGGGCAACCATGGCAAAAACTTTTTTGATATTAGGCAAAGGATTCATTAGCATAATGTGTGACTTTACAGTATAATAAGACTCGTTCAATCATCTAATAAACTTGATCAAACAATCACTAGTCTAATAATTTTTAATAGTAGTAATCAGATCACAAGAGCATTGAGGTTCATACCTGCACCTAGGTAGAGGTCTAAGATTGGAAAACTTATCCCACAACATTTTTAGGTGACTATAGTAATCTAAAACTGAGAGTGTCCCTTGTTTGAAACTATAAATTACCTTTTGTAAATCTAATATTCTGAATGAATCTGCTTGTGAGAATCTTCCCCCCAAATCCATCCATAAATCTATTACAGAATCAAACCAAATAACACTTTGTGATATTGAGTCAGTCACAAATCTTAGTAACCAAGAGAGCTCCATAGTATTACACCTTTCCCAATAAACAAAAAGAGGATCATCTTTGTGAGGCATTAGAATGGTGCCATCGATAAATTTGAGTTTGTTTTGGATAACAATGCCATGCGAATTGATCTTGCCAATGAATGATAGTTGGTTCCTATCAAAAGAGTTAAGACTAGGACCAGGGAAGGATTTTCGTTTGGGTGTAGTTAGTGGGCTAGCAGGTTGATCTTCTGGTCTTAAAACATTTTGAATGTATTGCCCTTGATTTACAGTGATGTTGGAATAGGAAGGGCCATGGGAGTGGCTGGCCATGATGAAGAGAGAAAAAAAAAGGAGGCTAATTAACTAAAGATAACGAAGCAATAAAACAAAAACAAAAGGAGCCAGAGACAATTCTCTGATACCATACTGAAAAACAGATGAAAGAAGAATTTTGGATTGAAATCTATTAGAGAGGATAATCGCCTTTTATAGGCTTAGGTACATAATTTGTTATAACAAAACTCCGTGAACAAAAACAGAAAAATAATCTTTGTAACAAATTAAGTAAAAAGGAAATAAAGCAGCAAATAAAATATATAGAAGAGACTAGATATGAGCCTGATTGCTTCTCTCAGATTTGGAAATGGATCCAAAAGTCGGCTTCAGAGGGGAGACTCGTTCCAGAGGCCCGCTCCATAACCTGGTCCAGAAGCCTTTTTGTCAGCTAGGTTTTAGTAAAACTAGAGTTGCGATTGAAATCTACCATTAAGGTTGCCTTTCCTATCCCACCTGTTGCATAGAAAAACAACTCTTTTCATATTATCTTCTACATTAGGCGTAACCATCAAGAACTTCCATCATCGAAGTTTAATTATATTCAATCAATAGTGATGCTAGCAGAAATTGTCTTTGTCTTGTAATAAAAAAGGAAGTGTTTAACTTTAAAATAAAAAAAAACAAAAGGAAAGTGCATATGGTTACTTCAAAGAATATTCGAAATTTTATTGGCACCAATAATCATAGGTTGGTTTGATGGTGAAAGAGTTAAGTGGACCCCCTTTGTTATAGAGTTGAATTATATGGGTGTATGATTGGAGAAAATTATAAATAGTTATGTTTCTTGACGTAATTTGGCTGTGAAAAGAATAACCATTGAATTTCCACATGGAACCAAACTGCAATTTTTATCTCAAAAGTCAGAACAGGGATCTAAACTACGGTATCAATCATACCATCTGCAATCTCAATTTCTTAACGTTAAACCTTAAACTCCATTTATAACTACTCTAGGTGATATTTTGGCATCGAAGACCATTGAATCCGATAAACAAGTAGCCATCTAGATAAACCGAGTCCATGAGGAGTGATTTAAACAAGTAGCAAAATGTGGTCCATGGCACATGGGAAGGGAGAAACCAGCGCAAAAGAAGACGTTGATAGACAGCTAACGAGAGTCTCTAACTATAACATATTATCACTTGAAAAGATGTCCTTGATACAATGTGTGGATGTTGTGAATTCCCCATCTTCTACGGCTGTTGGAATCTCTTCTGGACATGAAAAAGTTACTCATTTTCTTACCCTGCACAGCCCTTAAACCTTTGGGATAGCCAAAACTCTCTGCCGGCAAAACGACAAAAGGGGTATGGCTGGTGATACAGGGTTGAGGACAAATCTCGAGCAAGAACATAACTGTAGGAGGACCGAGCAACTTACTGCTACTTTCGGCAGCAGTAAAATTAGCAGGTATTGACAGAATTCTCCAGGATAAGGGTGCGGTACTAGTAGCCAACGGGAGAAATGCAACAACAACAATTGAGCAAACAACCACCCATTTTTTAGCCGGAAAAAGTACACATAGATAACAGATATTTGAGGTAGGAAACATGGTATATATGTAAAATGGGGTCATGTGTTAGCCATAACGAACTAGATAGAACCTGTGACCTGATGCATTCACTTGCAAAATCGTACTGAATTTATCCACATTATACATATTTAGTGAAGATCATATCCAACATATTTTTTTATGGATGCTTTTCCAAACTTTAAGTTAAGCTACGAGACAGTAGATTTTTTTGTTTGATTTTTCAAAAGCCAACGTGACTTTAATTATATAACATGATTAATATATAAAACATAATAAAATATAAATATTAATTCGTACCTTATTTCAAAATTTGATCATTTTTTATCATTTTCTTCAAACTGTTTATGAAATTAGCTCATTTTAATCACCGTAATAGCACAAATGTTTGGCCTATTACGGTATCTATAAAACGAGTAAAGAGAACTTTATAATTGTTATAGAGAGGGTTAGATAAGAACAGCTAGCTCCTTTAGAGCCAAAGTTTATTTGTATTAGACTTTAAGTATTTTAGTAATTTAATTAAAATTAAATTTTAATTTCAATTAAATTTCAGTTAGAATTTTAATTAATTTTATTAAGTATCAATTATTCCTAAACAATATCCAATATCATATTGATCCTTATTTATATTAAATATCTCATATTTAACATAAAGTTTCTCAAACTTTATAATCAAATCTATCTTGATTAAAAGAACATTTTCTCTCGTCAACTCGTTCTTTGTATATGACTCGTTAGGTTCTCAAATATATTGACAATAGATATAAATTATAACTCTAAATCATATTTAGGATTAAATAAATTAAACTTCTTTAATTAAATAATTAAATAATTTATATTCATAGATCAAGATTGACATTTAACAATATATCATGACTACCCAATTATTTAGAAATGTCAAAGTAGTTTTGACTAATCTTTTTATGCATAATTTTTTGTATAAATGAACATTTTTTATCTTATAATGTTTCAATTATATATAAAACATGAAATTAATGTCTACTCTATTTGAGTTTAATCATATTTTTTCTCCACTGTTAATAATTGATTCATTTAATGTCATTTGAAAAAAAATTGAAAGTGTCATTCTACCTTGGTTAAGGATTTCCAAACCAATACTAATTAAGAACAACATAACACTCTCTCTAATTACTTTAGGGTGATAAATCATATATTGATGATTCAACTACATCCATATAGTTTATGCTATATCCAATGTCTATCAACTGAGCTACTTTTAACTATAATTAAGTCATAAGTAATATCAAAATATAGCAATCCTTATATGAGATACTTTGGTACTCCCAAGTTAAAGGATCACCTATACAATCTTTACAATAAGAATTTTTATAGTCATACAAGTAATGTTCCAAATGAGTTTCTCATATGAGGTCAGTTTAGTGAAATTGTTTTCTAACAAGCACCCACATAATTTTTTAAATGTCTTTATACCTTAGTTTATAAGATCAACCACTTCTTTTATAAAGAAGAAATATAACGTGTGTTTATCCCTTTACGTTCTGTTAATGTCTAATCTTAATAACTAACTAAGAATAATTAAGGGATAATACGTAAATACAATATAATCTCATAATTATAATCATATCATAATTTCATTTGTAATATATATTTATCTTATGGGTTTTATCATAACAATCTAAATATTTATAAGATAAACAATGCATTTAAAAAACTATGTCACTATATTACAACCAATCAATTAGTTGTAAGGCATAAACCCATAATGCCTTCACTACAAGGAATAAGCCATTTAGTAACGATAAATATCTATCGTTAGAACCAACTTTTTCATCATTAAATCTTATACTAACGGTTTGGTTATCCTTCACATATGTACCGCCCCTAATGTGAACAATGACCGTTTTGAAAATGGTTGATATAAAAATTAATAGCTACAGGGACGCTTAGGTAAGACATTTGTATTATTCTTTAGTAACAGATTTTTTCATTAGTTATTAATTTAGGTTGGGGTATTTTAAAAATAAGAGTAACATGTTTTTAACCGTCACTATATACTTCTTGCAACGATTCATACAAATGCACAATGCATAGTGAGAAAAGACTACATATTGGGACACTGTCTTTTCGGTTGGTAATTAGTGAATTATATATATAATGACGACAAATTTATTTACTTGATACCTTTTATAACACAAATTTATGAATTGGTGTAAATGATATTATGACGATACATCTTTTGATCATAATAGTCACTTTTAGATAACTATTTAGTGGAAAAATATTGATGAAAAATTTTATCATAACATTTGAAATTATAGAAAATTTAAAAATATAGACAAATTAATTTAGTATTGCATAACTAAAAATTTTGAACATAAAAGGAAGCATGTGATCTAAACTACATATATCACAAATATAATGTTAAAAAATAAACCATTATTTAGTGCCTAAAAATTTTGTTCTGGTGTTGGTAGAAGAATGAAAACCTAACTGAAAGAACATGTGCTTCTTGGAAGGGAAAAAATAACGAAAATTGAGTCCATCACATCTTCTAGCTTCATGCCTTCGACCACACTTGAATTCCTATCATTTAGCTCATCTGTAAATAATAAATTTAAAACTTAATCATAAATATAAAAATAAATACCTTAGAGGCAAGTATTAGAATCCAAATAAAACGAAATGGTCAATCAAAGTGATTGGGTAGTTAAGGAAAAGAAACACAATGTTGCGTAATTGAAAAATTACAACTAATTAGTATTACACTTTCTAACATAGATGAAACCATGAAATAAAAAATGATACAAATACTTACTAACATTAAAAAAGAAAAGGTATTAAAGTTGCTTAGTCTAAATAATTAATTATCCTAACTTTGTGCCTGCAATCAATGTGATCATTCTAACTCAACTTTTAATAATATTCCAGTAAAAGAGCATACATGAGTTATATCAAGCACCCACAACAAGCTCACAAGTCATAAATCAAAAGTCTAAGGCAAGAAATGACTTTATAAGAGAAGAACAAAATTAAGATAGTACAAAAATAAGTCAAAAGCTTAAGATTATACTCTTCTTGGTCGTCACCAACATATGCACTTAACATTGAAGAGAGTCGCACACCGTTATGGGAATCATGCAGATCACTTCGACCATTTGGAACCTGCTATATATTAATAAGATGTAATTATAAAAGAATAGTTTATTATACTTGATATAAATAAACATTTTTCACTCGAACAATTGACATACAAAAGTCAGTTAATCATACCTGATGATTTGTTCCATTAGTATTATTGAAATGACAACTCATAGTAGGAAAATGTTGTTGAAATAAAATTTCATAATATTCAAACTTTCCCAAAGCATTGTTCAACTTTCCTAGCAACATTGAATTTTGATCTTTAAGTTCCTGTATTTGAAAAAAATTTTGTTGGTAGTTATATAAACTTTTCCTAGTCCACCTACACGCCCTCTCTTATTTGGCCCCTTGGCTTTAGCATATGCATCATTGTCCCAAGATTTAGGGTCTATTGTAGACTCTACTCCATCACTTTCATTCATTTTACCCTCGATACGTTCCTAAGCTAGCACAAAAAAGTGACATGTGTTAGCTTTATAAATTTTTTTCTAGGTAATAATTATAGTCATAAAGAGTTCATACCACCATTTCTGCTACATATGGAGTACGAAAATTTCCATCCTTTGTTTTTTTAGTATTAATATAGAGTTTACCTCTTAAAGGCAAAAACCAATTTTGTCAACCTAGTAAGATTTAACCAAATAAAAGCACAAGTTTAGAATAAAGTCAGTTCAAATACAAGTAATAATCTATTAGATTATAGTTTCACATGAGAAAGGTTAATATTTGTACACAAATTTGGTAAATTGTAGATTGCAAAGTCAATATGCAGAATATGTATATGTAGAATGAGCAATTTTAGGTATATGCAGAACACACATAAATTTGGTACATGTAGAATACCCAATTTTAGGAAATTATTTTAAGGTATAATAAATACCTCTTCTTAGATTCACCGAGCCAATGATTTTGTTCCCCCATAATGTGGATCCTTTAGGTTTGAACAATTTTCTACATTTATCTTAGCTTGACACTGCAAAGTATACATAATGCTTGAAGTAGAAAGGATAAATTTAGCCACAATATAAAATAATGTTAAACATAGGAAAAAGACGTGCTTCGTGTGAAAGCCAACGATTTACAAATGCTTTGTATTGTTCATTATTTACTCAATCATCTGTAAGTTACGCTAAATTTGCTTCAACGGATATGTTCACATGAAACTTTACATTGCTCTTCACCTCACACTTCCAATGCTTCCACTTATCACTAATAAAAAATTTCTTGACATTTTCAGTAAGTGGTTGAATTTGGAACTTACTTCTGTACCAAAAAATGTTGTAAGAATTACAAGCTAACAATGAAAAAATGAAAATATGTAGATGACATAAAAACCTCTACTATTTTCCAAATTTCTTCCTTGTAGCTAGATGGCATCACTTTCTAGCTTTTGCAGTGAAAAGGCATAAACTGTGACTTTCTAACTTTGCTACCTATGAACTAATTAAACTTTCCACCTTCAAAATCAATTGGTTTATTTAGAATGTTGAAATTAACAACAATCATTTCTCCCTCTTCAATATCCCAAACATCAAGCACACAATTATATCCTCTAATTTTTCAAACTAATTCATCATGTCGAAAATAGGTTAAAAATTATAAATCGAATATAAATAAAAAAATTAAAGAAACATTTTAGTTTTCATACCACTTGGATGTGGTTGCTCACTTGGTTTTAGAACTGCTGGGCTAGTTTGAGGAGCTTCATGATGTTGTTGTTTTTGTTGTTTTTGAACTTGTGATTGCATTTGTGTTCCTACTACCTCTTCTTAAGGTTAGCTTGGTGGTGGTTGTTATGGCATGGATTAGGATTGTAACATCCCGTTTCTATACTAAAGATTAGAACCCTAGATTTCTGTAACTTCTAACCCTTAATTTCTGTAACTGAGAAATAGCAATGAGAGATTAGAAAAATGCATTTCATACTTATGCATAATGTTAGAATGCACACACATGAACTTGAATTTTATACACATTACAATGATTTGTTCATGCACTCATTTGATATTTTTACAAGTACAAATGATTGTTTTAATGTTATTATAATGTGAATTATGGATTATGTGTCTTAAAAATTAATTTGGTGTGTATAAGTAGTGATTTAGAATTTTTGAAGAAATTTGAGAATTTTCTGGAATAAAGGGTATTTTTGGACTAAAAAACGTCAAGTGACGAGACAATTTATGAATAGTAGAATAAATAAGTGTCAGATGGCAGTAGAAATTTTGATGAATGACATTAGTATTTAATGACTTATGCCATTTAAAATTTGGGAGTCAATTGGATTAGAATTGGGACACAAATGGACCAGCTAATTAAAAGACCAAAAAAGGACATGAGAAAGTGACATATGGTAAGTGACAAGTGTCACTCGCCACACCACTTATCTTAACCCACAATTTTTTTACTAAGTGAAATACCCACTCTCATTTTGGTCTTGCACTTACTATTTACTCCTCTCTTTGTTAGCTTCTCTCATCTTCATCTTCTATATTTGTCTTCATCCCCGATACTCAATTCTCACCCATCCATATTGAAGCTTACTTTCACCTTTCATTTCCTACTATTGTTTTGTTGTCTTCTTCATTTCTTACTAAAGACCCAACCCTACCACCTTTGAATGTTGATGATTGAATGATACTGGAGAAGCTAGGCTTAAGTGTTATATGAAGATCTTAGAGTAAACAAGTAAGTCTAAAGCATTAATCTTCAAGATTTGTTACATGAAACATGTTTGATGTTAGTTAAAGGTCAAACGATCATTAAACGGTAATATGTATATACTGAAACATGAATGAGAAAACCTGGGTATGTTCATCTCTTACTTTTACACATATATGATGATCAATGTTTCATAAGTTATTGTTGAGATGCTTTGAGTTAGAATGATCATTAAAGATGGTGTAGGAAAAAGTGCAGAAAAATTTGATAGATAATGGCTTTTATGTTTTGTTTTCTTAGTGTATCATCATAGATCTTTTCAAGTGTCATAGAGATGAGTTAAAATGAGTTTGATGCTAATGAAAAAGGGAGTAATGTGGTGTCTTGAAATGAGAAGAATTAAGGTGATAGTTAGAAGTGAAATAAAAGTGGAAATGAAGATGAAGGTTTGCAGAAAGTTGATGATCCATGAGTAAGGAAACACTAGGTAGTGAACGATCGTCCACAAGCACGATCGTGACAGCACGAACGTGCACTAACTGATATCTTCTCTCTGTCACGATCGTGCTTGTGGATGATCGTTCACTACCTAGTGTTTCCTTACCTATGCATGCAATGCTTTTTGACAGTTTTAAACACCCTTCACTCTTTTGACCATAACTCCTTCTCCCAACCTCCAATTGACTTGAATTTGAGCCACAAGCTCCTCACACATTGTCCTTCCTTTATACCAAATTTCATTGTCCTCTGAATTCACTAGTAAAGTAATGATAAATGGTTGATTGATGAGGTTAGGATGAAAATGATGAAGTGTGTTGGAATATGTTAAATGGAGTGTTTTCACTGAACAGGCATTTGTAATTTTTCAATATAATGATCTGTCAATATCCAAATGAGATGATTTTAAGTTAGATTAAATTAGAGACACATGGATACAATTTTCATGAAGGAATTGAATTTTAATTCTATTTTTAAGGGTTTTAAAATTTGGCTTGAAGTTTAGTATAGTGTGCTATTACGGTTTAGGAACAGTCTGTAGTATTTTAGGTATAACTTGCAGAATACTAAACCAAATTATATGAAATTGGTGTCATTAGAAAATTAAGAGATAAAATAACATTTTTTAAAGAATGTATTGCCTAAATACCTAATTTTATTTGTCAAAATTTCCATGAAAAATTGACCTGAAAATTTCTTTTGAGAAAATCTGGAATGATGCTTGATAAAGTGACTAAATGTGTGATATGGATGAGGTGATAATTGATGATATAACTTAGTAAGTGAATTGTTGATGTCAAAGTATCAAAGGCATGGGTATAATGGGAATGAAGATGTTCATATGATCATTGTAGTTGTGATTCAAAGGAGTTGAGTAATATATGTTAAGTAAAAGTGAATTAGAATTAAATATTATAAAAGCAAATAATGCTAGAAAAGAAATGACGAGTAACTGAATTATGATATTAGAATAACTAAGTCTTTTTGAGGTGTAAACCTATGAATAAGCTAGACATATAAAAATGATAATGTTTGGATGATCAAGAGACGTAATTAAGGAAATATACCCGGAATAGTCAAATTGAGCATGCATTGTACATTACACCTATACATATGTGTACAATTGAAGGTTTATATGATTGTGCAATTAATAATGTGTGTGCAATATGTGTATTTCATAATGTTGATATACAGAATAGAACGTTCGCATCCAGACATTTTTAGATCAATGAAGCAAATGCTAATTTGGAGCGTACTGTGAGTCAACCTAGATGGTCTCATTTTCATTGTTTGTTTTGTTTTAAATTTCTATATTGAATTACTATTGATATGATTGATGTGAATGTGTTGATTCCAAAAAAAAAAATGTTTGAGGCGTCTGATGCATATAAGAAGATCATTGGAAGTGCTCCTTGAATGTGAATTTGAAGGAATAAGTGATTTCTAACATAACTGTTGAATGCCGGACTTAGGTCTGATGACACGTGAGAGTGAATGTGTAAAGTGAAATAAAGTGGCTGAATGATTTTATGTGATTTGATGAATTTCATTACATGAATGCATGATAACATAAAGGTAGTTATGGTCGGAGTGACCAGTCTGAAAAAGCTTAAAGCTCGGAATATACACAAGAGCCACAGGCTCAGTTGTTAATGTGTCCAGTATCCACAAGGGATATGAGACAATAATTTAAACAAGTCCAGTATTCATAAGGGATATGGGCCGTAAGAAGGCACCGGGTCACAACAATAACAATTGAAACTGAGTCTCATGAGCATTGCATATGCATCTAATATGTATGATTTAAATGGTTGAAATAAATAGTTTGAATGATTTATGAATATGAAATATGATTTAGGTGAATATGAAATGTATGTGACTCAACATCTTGAATTAATGAATTGATGTGTTATGTGATTAAGTGAGTCATCGAGGATGGTCTACTCACTGAGTTCGCAAAACTCAACCAAAAATGAAGATGAGAGAAGTTAGCGAAGAGAGGAGTAATTAGAAAGTGAAAGACCAAAATAAGAGTGGGCCTTTCACTTAGTAAAAAAAAATAGTGGGTTAAAACAAATGGTGTGGCAGGTGACACTTGTCACTTGTCATATGTCACTTTCTTATGATCCTCTTTTGGTCTTTTAATTTGCTAGTCCATTTGTCTCCTAAATCTAATCCAATTGACTCCCAAAATTTAAATGAAATAAGTCATTAAATCCTAATGTCATTCATCAAAATTTCTACTGCCATCTGACACTTATTTTTGCTACAATTCATCAATTGTTTCATCACTTGGCATTTTTCTTAGTCCAAAAATACCCTTAATTCCAGAAAACTCTCAAATTTCTCCAAAAATTCTAAATCACTACTTATACACACCAACTCAATTTTTAAGATACATAATTCATAATTCACATTATAATCATATTAAAAAATCATTTATACTGGAAAAAAATGTCAAATGAGTGCATGAACAAATCATCGTAATGTGTGCAAAATTCAAGTTCATATGTATGTATGCTATGTAACATCCCGGTTTCACACAAAGGATTCGACCCTAAAAATTTGGTATATGTGAGATCAATCAACGAAATTTGGACAACACATCTCATGCTCATGCATTAGATACGGAGCACATGCACATGATTAGGGAATCCTTGCACATAACAGTAATTGTATATGCATTCATAGACATTCTTGGTATAATTGGTAATAAGTGTGACTATTTAGAGAATTGTGGGTTATTGATCTTGAAAATTGTTTTGGAGAGTGCCATTATTGTTTTTGTAATTTTGGAGAATTTTAGGACATTTTTCTGGAATTTTTTGGGGTAAATTCTGGACTAGAAAAATGCCAAGTGGCAGACCAATCGAACAATGGCAGTAGAAATTATGTTCAAATAGCATTTGGATTTTTCATGTATACCTATAGGAATAATTGACAAGTGTTATTCATTGAAAATTGGGCTTGGAATTGATTAGGTTAAGAGGAGATTAAGAGATTGATGCTTGGTTTGACACATGGCATCTTATTAGCCATGTATTTATGTCATTTTAAGTTTACATTGACTTGAGCCCTCCCTTTTGCCCACTTACGACACTCACTTGCTAAAAGTCATTGGAGTTGTGTTTTGGTGAATT
>JANZLX010000212.1:12742607-12754669 GCA_025531955.1 Erythroxylum orinocense
CTTTATTGAGTTTAAATTTGTTATTATTATTATTAAATAATATCATTAAATTCCTGTTTATTATTAATTTTGTGCTTGATAATAATAAAGAAAAAAACACAAAGCATAAATTTTCTATTTTAGATTTGGCTTAAAAATGACGCCTGTAGGTAAGTCCATATGTGTCAGTCCAACTTGAAACACCTCTGTCAAATTTTAATAACAATCCGACGCTGTTTTGACATTCGACATAATAAGGCAGGGTATACTTAGATAGAGGATCCGCATTCAACTAAACCTACCCATCCCTCTCACATCCCAGTCCTAACTCTCGTATTTTCCTGCATGTATGTCTCGTCTTCGGCTCTTCACTCTTCAGTTCTTCAAATCGTTGTCGTCCGTTATTAGTCTTATGATTGTCGTCATCTATCGTCAATTTTCAAATCATCGTTAGTCTTCAATCTTCATATCGTTATCTTCGTGCATCATCCCTCCGTCAATCCCTATTCCATCCACTTGCTCTCACTGTAAGGAATAAGTCATTTAATTACGGTAAATATCTGTCCTTATAACTAACTTTTTCGTCACTACATCTTATACCGACAGTTTGGTTGTCCGTCAGATATGTACCGTCCTTACTGTGAACAGTAACAATTTTGAAATTGGTCGGTATACAAAGTAATAGCTACAGGGACGCTTAGGTAAGACGTTAGTATTATACTTTAGTATCAGATATTTTTTCCATTAGCTATTAATTTAGGTTGGGCTATTTAAAAAATAAGATTGACATATTCTTAACCGTCATTATATCCTTCTTCCAACGGTTCATACAAATGCACAATATACAAA
Source organism: Erythroxylum orinocense (assembly GCA_025531955.1). NCBI lineage: Eukaryota > Viridiplantae > Streptophyta > Magnoliopsida > Malpighiales > Erythroxylaceae > Erythroxylum > Erythroxylum orinocense. Next base: position 12,743,436 of record JANZLX010000212.1, read on the forward strand.
GAGAAATTAGGACATTGTCTTTTTGGTTGATAATTAGTTAATTATATATAATGACCGACAAATTTATTTATTACTTGATACCTTTTATAACATAAATTTATGAATTGATATAAATGATATTACAATGGTACATCTTTTAATCGTAATTGTCACTTCTGATAACTATTTAGTGGAACAATATTAATGAGAAATTTTATCATAAATTTTGAAATTATATAAATTTTAAAAATATAAATTTTATCATAAAATTTGAAATTATAGAAAATTTAAAAATATAGAGAAATTAATTTAGTCTTGCATAATTAAAAATTTTGAACTTAAAAGGAAGCAAGTGATCCAAACTACATATATCACAAATATAATGTTCAAAAATAAACCATTACTTAATGCCTAAAAATTTTGTTCCGTGTTGGTAGAAGAATAAAAACCTAACTAAAAGAACGCATGTTTCTTAGAAGGGAAAAAATAACAAAAATTGAGGCCATCACATCTTCTAGCTTCAAGCCTTCGACCACACTTGAATTCCTATCATTTAGCTCATCTATAAATAATAAATTTAAAACTTAATCATAAATATTAAAATGCATATCTTAGAGGCAAATATTAGAATCCAAATAAAACGAAATGGTCAATCTAGTGAGTGGCTAGTCAAGAAAAAGAAACACAATGTTGTGTAATTGAAAAATTACAACTAATTAGTATTACACTTTCTAACATAGATGAAACCATGAAATAAAAAGATACAAATACCTGCTAACATTAAGAGAAAAAAGGTATTAGAGTTGCTTAGTCTAAATAATTAATTATCATAACTTTGTGCCTGCAATCAATGTGATCATGCTAACTCAACTTTTAATCATATTCTAGTCAAAGAGCATACATAAGTTATACAATGCATCCACAACAAGCTCACAAGTCATAAATCAACAGTCTAAGGCAAGAAATGACTTTATAGGAGAAGAAGAAAAATTAAGATAGTATTAAAATAAGTGAAAAGCTTAAGATTATACTGTTGTTATTCGTCACCAACATATGTACTTGACGTTGAAGAGCGTCGCACACCGTCATGGGAATCATACAGATCACTTCGCCCATTTGGAACCTGCTACATATTAATAAGTTGTAATTCTAAGAGAATAGTTTATTATTCTTGATATAAATAAACATTTTTCACTCAAATAATTGACATACAAAAGCAATTTAATCATTCCTGATGATTTGTTCTATCAGTATAACTGAAATGACCACTCATAGTTGGAAAATGTTGTTGAAATAAATTGTCATAATATTCAGGCTTTCCCAAAACATTGTTCAACTTCCCAGCAACATTGAATTCTGATCTTTAAGTTCTCGTATTTAGACATCTTTTTTATTGGTACTTACATAAACTTTTCCTAGTCCACCTACACTCCCTTTCTTATTTGGCCTTTTGGCTTGAGCATATGCATCATTGTCCCAAGATTTAGGATCTAGTGTAGACTCTACTCCATTACTTTCATTCATTCTACCCTCCATACGTTCCTAAGCAAGCACAAAAAATGGCAAGTGTTAGCTTCATAATTTTTTCTAGGTAATAATTATATTCATAAAGAGTTCATGCGATCATTTCTACTGTATATGGAGTACCAAATTTTCCATCCTTTGTTTTTCTAATATCAATATAAAGTTTAGCTTTTGAAGGCACAACACCATTTTTGTCAACCTAGTAAGATTTAACCAAATAGAAACACAATTATAGAATAAAGTCAGTTTAAAAACAAGTAATAATCTATTAGATAAAAGTTTCACTTGAGAAAGGTTAATATTTTTACACAAATTTGGTAAATTGTAGATTGCAAAGTAAATATTTAGAACATGTACATGTAGAATGAGCAATTTTGGGTACATGCAGAACACGCACAAATTTGTTACATGTAGAATATGCAATTTTGGGAAATTAGTTTAAGGTATAATAAATACCTCTTCTTGGAGCCAATGGTTTTGTTCCCCATGATATGGATCCTTTAGTTTTGAACGATTTTCTACATTTATCTTAGCTTGACACTGTAAAGTCTACATAATGTTTTAAATAGAAAGGATAAATTTAACCACAATGTAAAATAATGTTAAACATAGGAAAAAGACCCGTGCTTCTTCTGAAAGCTAATGATTTACAAGTGCTTTGTATTGTTCCTTATCTACTCAATCATCTATAAGTTGTGCTTAATTTGTTTCAACAGATATATTCACATCAAACTTTGCATTGCTATTCACCTCACACTTCCAATGCTTCCACTTATCACCCATATCACTAATCATAGCTTTCTTGACATTTTTAGCAAGTGGTTGAATTTGGAACTTCTCCTATATCGAAAAATGTTGTAAGAATTACAAGCAATGAACAAATGAACATAAGTAAATTACATAAAAACCTTTACTATTTTCCACGTTTCTTCCTTGTAGCTAGATGGCATTACTTTCCAACTTTTGAAGTGAAGAGGAGCAAGCTGTGACTTTTTAACCTTGCTACCTAAGAACTGGTTAAACTTTCCACCTTCGAAACCAATTGGTTTATTAAGAATGTTGAAATTAACTACAATCTTTTCTCCCTCTTCAATATCCCAAACATCAAGCACACGAGTATATCCTCTAGTTTTTCGGACTAATTCATCATGTAGAAAATAGGTTTAAAATTATAAATCGAATATAAATAAAAAGTTAAAGAAACATATTGGTTTTTATACCACTTGGTTCTAAAATTGTTGGGCCAATTTCAGGAGCTCCATGATGTTGTTTTTGCTGTTGTTGAACTTGTGATTGCATTTGCGATTCTACTACCTCTTCTTAAGGTTGGCTTTGTGGTGGTCATTGCAGTATGGATTGGGATAATTGTTGTTGTTCAAATGCAAATGACTATCACCTTGATGGCTGTGGTTGAATTTCTGAGTGACCAAGGTTAGATTCTGTAGAGACAACAGTAGAAGGTGTGGTGCACACCTTGCAAAATAATTTACTCTTTGCCATATTCTGCAAAATAAGATAGAAAAATAAATAAGTAGCTTTACCAAAACTATAAACTTCTATAGAAGAAATAACAATTAAAAACATAGAAGGAACATTGCACTTAGAAAACGATCAAATAGGCTTCAAGATATGTGCAAATGTAAATAGAAAGAACTAATCAAGAATAAATTGGTAAATTATAGCAAGCAATCTCTTCCATTGTCAATTAATTTAAGCCAAATGCTTGAAATTGGATATTGATGACATTACTTTGACTAAAATCTTTGCAATTCCCTTTCAAATTACTTGCTTGAGTCCACAACAAATAGAGAAAATAAAGTGGCGTAGGTTTTTTGACGAGAGAAAAATGGTGAAGATTTTAGGAACACAAAGAAGAGGAAGTGAATAGATATATTTTAGGGTTGTAAAGAAAGCAGAGAAATTTTTTTTGGAGACTGATACACTCATATTTCATATATCTTTAGGACTTAATTCAGAGTCATTTACGTTCATCTATAGCTGGTTTACCATGTTTTAGCATTATTTAGGTTTCGTTGAAGTAAAATGCATAAATGAAACAAATAGACTCGAATTACATTGTTTTTGATTTTTTGGCAAACTTGACCTTTAGTCATCGTGGGATTTTTATCTCGAAATTGGTTTAGCCAAAAATTCTGAAATTTCATAATTAAATTCTTAACTCATTAAAGGATTGTTTGGGAGAAATTGCAGATTTTTCTGAGCTAGAACTCAGAAGAAACAAATTCCTAAAATTTGCGTCAGGATCTTGATCGCCAGAATGACCTTGTGACGATGTTTCAATCATAACTTTTGACTCAGATGGTGGAATTAGGTGATTCAAGTCTCAAATTAAAGCTAACTTAAAGAAAAATCTACTGATAAAATTTGAGCTCCTGAATCACCACTGTTTGATTTTTATACATAGTCAAAATTGACCCTAGTGTACTGTCAAAAACGCAGTTCAAAGCTAACAAAACTTTAGTTGATTTAAAAGCACTTGTATGACTTGGCACGACTCCATTGGTTACTTAAAGATGACTCGATGTCCACCTCATCAAGCCACACCACTTGGGATGGCTGGTTACGTAGATACTAAGGAGTTTTTGTGACTGCTGCCAATTGAAGTGGAGAAGGAATTTGTTTCCTAGTTTGCCGCTAATATTAGGTCAGCTACCTCATCATAGGAAGTGGATATAAAACACGAATTTTGTCTCTAGGTTTAGTGTCAACCTCCTTTAGGTAGCTGTCTCATATCTTACCTGAAGTCCTCTTAAATCCTACCTGAAATCCTTCTTCTCTTCTTTTCTATTTTAGACATAAATTGCTTGGAGAACTGGGTGGTAACCGAATTGTACCAGATTTGTGTGGCTAAACATTTAATTCAATTGTAAAGTGTAGTACCCTTCGAACCGATTTTAATTTATGAGCATTTAATCTTAATCGATTTTTGTGTTTGTGTGTTGCAAAAATGTGTTTGAATTCTGATCCTTTAATGGCTAATCTGAACTTGTAAATCTTAAATCCGGAATTATGATTTATGGATTTTTTTGATGCTATTTGATTAATTAATGGTAGTAGTTGCCAAATTAATTGATTTATAGGTCGGTTGTTAATAGTTGTTGTCAAACCTATCCTAAGAGAATTCGAACTTTGTCTTAAACTGATGATAGTAGTTGTCGAGGTTTTCAAGGCAAGATCATTAAACCAACTAACATAATGCTCGTACGCAACTTAGGTGGATTAGTAGTTATGAACCATATGATTGTTTACGAAGATATGTTTACTTAGTAGTTAAGAAGCATAAAATCAATACATTAGTGATCATTGATTCTGCACACATAGTACATAAATAATTCTTAGAGTCCGATGAATGAATTAATTGGTTTTGTTGGCGAAATCCTTTGCAAGTTTTTACCCTAATTTTTCAATTCTGATTTCTTTTGAATTTTGATTTAGCACTTGTTTAATTTTGTGTTCTTTAAATTTTGAATTGCTGAGATCAAACCCCCCCCCCCCCAATCACTTATTTTCGTGCATTGGTTTGAGTTTAATTTATTTAATTTCGTTTGGTTTTGTTTACATCAAATCTAATTCTGTTCGCGTCAGATTATCTTTTAATTTATGTTTTTCATTAACTATTTCTGTTTTCTGGTTTAGTTAGTAGTTTGCATTGGATACTTAATCATTTAGGTTAGATTGCACTTTAGATATTAAATTTTTGTTTCATTTCTGTTTTTGTGTTGGGTTTTGTGAAAGAAATTTCGTTGATAAGATTGACGCTAGCTAGCATTCCATTGTCAGATCTTTAAGGGAACGATCCCTAGTCCTATATACTACTTGTTATTCTTGTAAGGTTAATTTGCAAGGATAACAACACCTTGTCAGAGACCGAGCTTTAATCTTAAGAAAACAAAAATAACACCATTACATTTGAGACCTAAAATATTACACATTTTTAATTCTTGTGTTTGGGTATGTTTTTGGCAAAAAAAAAACACCAAATTCATCATTTTTAAGATCATGCTAAACAATTTAACCACAATTAAAGTAATTATAATGTTATTATAAATTTCATGTAACTAGTTAAATTATTTATTAATTTCATATTACTTCTTAAAATTAAAACATAAAGAAAGCACATATTTGCTATCAAGAGATTTAATTAAATCAAAACCAATTCTACCTTTCACAAAAATAAAAATTTGGTCATTAAAAAAATAAGTTATTTATATATTTAGTTTTATAGGAATGTGAAGTCTTCCATCACTTCTAATTGGCGTCCCTTTGTCTACTTTGTTTCATCATCATTGAAAATCTCTCATGCGATGATTCAGGCAAGAAACCTAATTCAAATCTTATTGCCAGAGCACTACAATCAGTTCACGAGAAACTAACTGCCCTTTTAATTGATTTGGTTAAGCACCACAATTTCTTGACCATATTTCAAGGTAAGTTAGATCATTTGTCAATCTATGTTTTCTTAATAATATTTGTGAAATCATAATCCCCTGAGGTTGATCCATCTTAGGATTAAGCTTGAGGTTGATCCATCTCACCACTAGGGCTGACGAAAAAATTAGTGTCTATGAAAAGCACAATCCCCTGCTAGATGATTGAAGGTAGATGATACTTGTCAAAATCGCTGATGCGAGTAGAAGGAAGAGCCTCCGTCCGTCACCAGAGCTTCGTCTCCCGCTCGCCACCGCTAGCCCTAATTGGGTATAGGCTCGAAGTTTCGAGAAAGGAGTAGCTTGTTTTGCCCTTTTGAGTTATCTTCAGTTAGTGTAACACGACTTAGTTTATCCATTTGTATCATGTGGCCACGTGGTCACTTGCATGAATAGTCGGTGTATTTCTTTCTTATTCACTGAAAATCTTTAAATTTCTAAAAAAAAATTGTGAAAGCAAAAACTATGTCATAAAAAAATATTGCAGGTAAAGAATACGCAAAAATAGTGGTATAGAACGTAACATTTCTTTAAGTAGAAATTATGTTTTCATCTTATTAACATAACAACTTTGCAACTACTAGATCAGAACATTCTATAAAAGCAATTTCCCTTTGATAAACATAATGGTATATGTTTTCACACTTCCTTCCAAGCTATTGTTTAACTGCTTTGCTATAATGTAATTGCAGGCTAATGTTTGAATGGACAAACATTGGATTAAGTTTAAGGACACGACATGTCCTGAGTACATAAAAGGCACTAAAATTTTTTTGGATTTTGCATTTGAGAGAACAGCAAAAGATGATAAAATCATATGTCCATGTGAAAGATATATTATATCATATTGGCATCCAATACACGTGGTCTTTTAGTACATAACTCATTTTGGATTCTTAAAAGGGTATAGTAAATGGATTGTTCATGGAGAAGAGTCTTCCTCAGCTGCATCTACCTCTATGGTTAAAGAAGAGTTATATATTGATGACAATATAAATGAGCTACTACAAGATGCATCTCTAATACATGAATTAGAGGAGAGACACAAGAACCAACTACAACTGCACATGAACAACTCCACTATGCCAGCGAAAGAGGTAAATTTCATGATTTACTAGAAGATTCAAAACAAATGATGTATCCTAATTGTACGTCACACACAAAATGGTCTTGTGTGATTCATTTATATCACCTAAAGTAATGGATGGAGCAAAAAATATTTTGACATGTTGCTAGCGTTTTTGAAAGATGTTCTACTGGAGGGAAATATCCTGCTCAAGTCATACTATGAAGGTAAAAAGTTAATTTTAGCATTGGGAATTGGTTATAAAAAGATACATGCTTGTCGTAATGATTGTATGCTATTTTGGAGGGACAACACGCCTAAACAAGTATGTTGCAAGTGTAGGGCCTCTAGATGGTTGTCGGATAAAGGAGGCCAAGAGGATGGGTTAAAACCTGAAGTGCAACAAGGTGGGAAAAAAACCTGCAAAGATTTTACGACGGTTTCCTTTAATACCTAGATTACAAAGGTTGTTCATGTGTTCTAAAACAGTGAGAGATATGACATGGCATGAGGATGGTCATAAAAAAGATGGAAAACTAAGGCATCCGACTGATTCAAAAACTTGGAAACATTTTAGTTCCAAGTTTTCCCATTTTTCTTCTGACCCTTGTAATGTGTGGATGGGATTAGCTAATGATGGATTTAATCCATTTCGAACAATGAATGTGACACATAGCACGTGGCCAATAATGTTGATTCCTTACAATTTATTGCCTTGGTTGTGCATGAAACAACCAAAATTTATTTTTTCACTCCTTGTTCTAGGGCCTAAAAGATTGGATGTATACATGCAACCTTTAATACAAGAGCTACTAGAGTTATGGGAAGTTGGAGTCTAAACATTTGATGCTTCAAAATAAGAATAATTGAAAATGCGTGCCATTATTCTATGGACAATAAGTGATTTTCCAGCTTATGCTAACATTTTTAGTTAGAGCACAAAAGGAGAATTTGCATGCCCTATTTGTGGATGTTACACTGCATCTAAGTGGTTATATCATAGTAGGAAATTTTGTTATATATGTCATCGCAGATGGTTCGACAAGAATCACAGATTTCGATATGATAAACGATCATTCGATGGGGAGCAAGAACTAAGATCTACATCAATACCTTTATCAGATACAGAGATTGTTAGAGAGTTGGATCATATTGAAGGTATTGAAAGTTCAAGTCACTACTAGCATTGGAAGAAAAAAAAGCATTCCATTCTCCTTACTGTATTGGGAGCACCACTTGCTACAACATAATCTTGAATTGATGCACAGAGAAAAGAATGTCTATGACAACATTCTTTGGACAGTTCTTGATGTGGGAAAAAGTCCAAAGATAATTATAAAGCTCGAATAGACCTCTAGGATCTTGGATTAAGAAGTGAACTTCATCCTAAGAATCGTGCTGGAAATATTTGCCTAGAGCATGTTACCAAATGACATCAAAAGAAAGAGACATTTGCTTGTAAGTTTTAAAAGACATAAAAGCTCCTGAAGAGCTTTCTTCAAAATCTTTGGATGTGTACAGTTGAGCTAAAGAAAGCTAATTGGGTTAAAAATTCACAATTGCCATATTATAATTCAAGAGTTCTTCCCTATAGTAATTCGAGGAAGTATCCCAGATAATGTAAGCGCAATTTTAATTGATTTTTACAATTTCTTTAAAGGGCTTTGGTCAAAGGAACTTTATGAAGTTGATATTGAGCATAAGGAGTCAAAGATCGCTCTTACCATTTGCAAGCTTGAAAGAATCTTTCCACCATCATTTTTTACAATCATGGTTCACCTAGTAATCCATTTGGCTTCTGAAGCAAAAGTAGCAAGTCCGACTTCATATCGGACAATGTATGCTGTGGAAAGGTACAATTTTTACACCATTTTAAATTTAGTGTTTGCATTTAATTCATTAAAAAATCAATTTAATTTCATTTACTATTTTTTTTTCCAAATGTTAAGTATTTAGGGACACAAATCATATGTGCATAATCGAACCTATCTAGAATCCTCAATTTCTAAAGAGTATATTGCAAATGAATGTTTGACTTTTTATTCGAGGTACTTATCAGATGTTGAGACTCGATTTAACAGAACTAGACGAAATTATGAAGATTAGAATCTATGTTCACAAGAGGTTGACTTGTACAATATGGGCCAACCATTAGGAAGGAAGAATGTTGTTGGCACTGATGCTAAGAAAAGAAAAAGAGTCCATCGAGAAGCCTTAGACGAACAAACATTATTACAAGCACATAGATATGTCTTATACAATTGTGATGCAGTTGCCTCGTTTCTAAAGTAAGCATTTACTGCTTCTTTTCTCTTAAAGATTAAATATACATTAACAATTTCAAACTCTTGTAACACTAAGTGTTCATTATATGCATATGCAGAGAACATCGAAAGGTTATAAGGAGAGAAGCATGTCTAAGGCATTTAAGTAGTTACGATATTCAAAAAATTGAAAGTCGTGACTTTGCTATATGGTTTTGAAAAGAAATGAGCCTTAATTAATATACTTTCTTATTACTTTATGAATTATTATAATAAAAAATGAGTTTTGCAGGTTGAGATTTTGGATTAGCAAGGAAGTACATTAGTCACGAATCAGATTCAAAAACTTTCAAGGGGTCCATTACCACATGTTAGAAAGTATTATGGTTATATTATTAATGGATATAGGTTTCACACAAAATCATGTGAAACAAAGTTGAAACATAAAATAATGGAGTGATGGTGATGGCCGAGACAAGTAGTTATTAAACTATAAGAGATACTCATCCTATTATAGAGGAAGTGGCCAGTTGATCGATATCATCCAATTAAATTATCATGGCAGTTATAAAATTGTTTTGTTTAGGTGTGAAAGGGTTGAGGCCAAAAAACAGACAAGTTTGGATACACACTAGTTAACTTTTCTCACTTAAGTCGTAAAGGTGCAAATGTGCATGACGAACCATTTGTTTTTGCATCAGATGAAAAAAATTATTACATCAGACATCCATTGCATAAAGATTGGTTAGTTGTAAAGCATGTGACCACTAGAGATGTCTATGATATAGAAGATGCATTAGGAAATGGGACAATACAACCAACTAAATAGATTGGGGTTGAATATGTTAATGGTGCCACATAGATGATTATCCCTTAGCCAGAACTGATATAAGTAATGAATAAGGAGATGAAGTTACTCCAAAAGAGCAAATACATATGAATTTAGAAGGATCTAAAAGTGAAATAGAAGAAATATTCTAATAATCATGAATAGACGAAATATTTCTTACGTGGAGATCAACTTGATGATTATGAGCTTGTTAGTTGCTTATAAGACTATTAGGAGTAAAGTTGTGGTAGGATTGTGTTACTTTTTTATAACTTTTTTGCTTCCCAAAAATTATATCTCTTCAACTACAAATTTTTGATATAGTTAACTTTATATGTTCAAATATCCAATGTTAGTTTAGAATCAATTCTCTAACTCATCAAGAAAGGGATTTAATTCCATTGGTATTTCATATATGTTCTATATAAGATTTCCCTCTTTATAAGTGACCAACTAAAAGGATTTAAAACAACTAATTCCATAAATTGAAATAGTAGTTTTAAACGAAGCAAAAGAGCATGTTCAACCTAAACAAGTTTGAAACAAAGAATTTGACAGTGAATTAACCTATAAGCAAACCCTATAAGAAACTCTTGTTTAAAAACTTCTAGTGATATGTTAGCCAAAGAAGTGAAGACCGGATTTAAGAGTAACATCCAACAGTAAAACCTGTAAAGTATCACTTTTGTAAGTCATTGTAGAAAGAATTTAAACTAACTGACTTCACAATTGCAAAAGAAAAAGGTTTCGAGTAATTAGCAGTTGAATTAAGCAAGGAAAACCTTTTACTCTTCACAAAACAACTATATTCAAGAAATTCAATAAAAGTAGCAAGTGTGATCAACAAAGAAGAATTTTGTTTCCTTTTTGAAAACAAAGATTTAGGTTTCTTATTTACCCGCAACTAAAAAAAGATTTAGGTTTCTTATTTACCTGTGACGGAGGTGTTAGACCCCGAAATTTTTCTTGAAATTTTGATTTATTAAATGAAATTAAATGAGAAATTAGTGGGGTTTAATTTTGTATTTGGGTAATGGTAATTGGAGAAATTGCAATGATATTTTGAGGTTAATACATGAAATGGGTGTTTTGTGTATGATTGTGATGACTTTTGTGAAAGAGAA
>JANZLX010000212.1:12800374-12816245 GCA_025531955.1 Erythroxylum orinocense
GTAGAGGGCATTCGCGATTTGCAGTGTCTTGGAATCCGAAAAGAAGCAACCTATTGACGCAAATAAGGTATTTTCGTCAATCCTTCATGTTTTCGATTGTACGTGATGTTCTTGTATGGTCTTTTCCGCAGTGTATTTTGAATACTCGGACCATACGCGATCCAACAATATGAGTACATATTAATATGTAAACATGTAATTTTTCTCTCCTTAACTTGGTTAGTTTCTTCATATATGACTTTTAGAGTGTGCCAAGTGTTGGGTTCGGGATCCAACACTTGCTCTGATACTAGAACTGTTAGGTCCGGGATCCAACACTTGCTTTGATACCATAACTATTGGACCCCACTTGATTCCGGAGCCCAACCTCTTGTGAAATCATGATACGTGAGCGTATTATCCTATCCCTTAGGGTTATTACCCTGAACCCTTATTAGACATCATTCCACAAGGGTGGCGTGCCCACAATTGTCAAACATCAAAACATACTTATTACACCAACTCAACCATTTTACAAGGAAGTCAATATGAACATACACCACCGAAACTATTTCCATCTCTCATTTCATTACTAAAGAAAAAGAGTTTGAAAAATCTCTTTTTACATATCAAAAGCCACACAATTGGCTTATTACAACATACAAAATATCAAAATTGAAGCAATTTCCTTAGGCTCTTGATCACTTGATCTCTTAGCTATCACCTGAAGATGGGATAGAAAGGGGGTGAGCTTGAAAGCTCGTTGGTAACAGCTTATAAAGAAAAATAAGCAAAACCTTTGAAAACATTTACTTGTGATAGAAAATTTTCATTGAAATCCATAAAACACATTTTTCTCAATTTTTATCATGTAGTCAAATTCACAATTTACAAAACATGAATGCATCAAACTTTCATCACATAACATAAACACATAAGTACATCAGAATGGTTTGGGAGATGCAAACTATGTATGCATCACTCTTGTCATGAGCACATAAGCATATCATGGTCATAATAGCACATCAAAATTGGTTCGGGTGGATCCAAAAATAGAACGTACTACATATTTCCACATAATGGTCCTGTGTAGTTGTGAACAGAACGTGCTAGCGCAATCCCACATATTGGTTTTGCGTAACTGTGAACTTATGAGAGTCCATGAAGGACTTCCATGCCACTAGTGGGCAGGTCAACGTGCACGTGACTTAACTTAGGAGACTACCACAAACCCACATAACACATATTTCTTAGCTTGTAAACTTGTTACCCAAAATGGCACTGTTTTGTAACTTGATTTTTCATAAACATGAGATATTTCGAAAATCATTTCTAAGAACATGATTTCATAAACTTGTATCCTTTCAAAAAGAATCATTTTGAAGACCCTTTCATAAATCATCAACACAATTCATATAACAAACATATATCACTTTCTCAATTCATTTAAGAAGCAATAAATGCAACACTTATGATGTAATTTAAATCCTTTAACTTTCTTGATTTAAAGAAAGCATTAGTGGCGTATTTACTCTATTATAAACATATACCCACCTTGATTTCCTTGCTTATCGACTTGCTCAAAATGCCTCTTCTCTTATTCATCTCTTCTCTTTTTATCCCTTTATACAATAACAAAAATCCCACTCAATAGGGTTTTCAATTGAAAATTCCTCCAAGCACAATCACTAAAATTGGTTCTAGAATACTTAAATCCAAGCATTTTCTGGACTCCATGAACAAAAATCCTTTAAAAAATCCAAAAGATTGAAAATGATCTTACCTTCATTCTTCACCAAATGAAGGGATCTTTGGCTCAAAGGGAAGCTCTTTTCTTCCTTTTACCTTTTTCTCTTCTTGTATAGCTCCAAAATCTCTCTTAAAGGCTAACATAATTGAAACCCTAGCTTGTTTTCTCTTCTTTCTCTCCTTCTCTTCTTCTCTTCATATTTCTCTCTCTTCTTCACGAAACTTTCTCTTTTTCTCTTCAATTTTTGTTCTCGTCTCTTCCTAAAATGCAAGAACACAATTTCTTCTTCCATTTCTACCCTTAATGAGTTCAAAAAGTCCATTTCACCCTTCTTTATAAGCTTATGTTCTTTTGTGCTTAAGTGTCTTGCAAAAAATATCCTTGAACATTCTAACATAACACTTTCTTCTAGAAAAATGTTACTCATTGTCTTAAGTTTCTAATGACACCCAAAATCATTCAATTTGAGTCAAAAATCTGAAAGTATTGCCCCAAACATTCTCAGACTGTTATTAGATTGAAACAGTACACTACACCCAACATCCATCTAGAAATTGGAAGTCTTAGGAACTGACTTAGATTTTGATGCCTTCATACCATTTGTAGCTTCATGTTTCTAGTTTATTTTGAAACAAGAATCATCTTATTCAAAGCTCTACTGGTCCAGAAATGATCAAAATATCAAAGTATGTTTAGTAAAACATCCAATTCATACTCTTCCAATCAATACCCTTACTTTGATTCAATCAATCCTTTTTTGAATCAATACCAAATGCTATCAAATTCTATGGATGGATAGAAAAATGTCTATGGGTTCAAGAATCATTTCATTTGGAGGTCAGATAACAAAGTTATGGCTAGAAGAATCAAGCAAGGTTTGGCCCTCAATCATATTGAACTTGACTTGGGACAATTGGCATAACTTTTAATAGAGATGCCAGATCTAGGTCATTCTTATAGGTTTTGAAAGAGGACTTCAATATCTACAATTTTTATGAAGACTCGAAGACAAATTCTATCATTTAAGGGGTCAAAAATAGGAATAGATGATATGACATCATTTATAGATGAAGTGACATCATTAGACAATACAAGATTGGGAAAATCACCATAACTTTCCCTACTAATATAAGATTAAAGTGTTCTTTGGATGGTTTGAAAGAAGACTTTAAGATCTACAACTGTCATGAAGACCTCAAAGACAGATTCTATCTTCTGAAAATGGACCAGAAGATAGGCCAGACGAAACTAGATGGAAAAGCAGAAGAAGCAAAACACAGAAGAAGCAAAAAACAAAACATACAACTTTACAGACTATAAGACGTCATCACAGACCATATGACATCATTACAAACCAAACATTTTATGGACTAAAAATTTTGCAGACCAAACGTTTTACAGACCAAACATTTTATAAACCAAATGTTTTACAGATAAAACGTTTCACATACCAAACGCTTCACAAACCAAACATTTTATATACCATATGACGTCATCACAAACCATACAATTTTATAGACTATATGACGTCATCACAGAGCATACAATTTTATAGACTATATGATGTCATCACAAACCATACAATTTTATAGATGATATGACATCTTCATAGACCATATGACGTCATCACAGACCATACAATTTTACAGACGATATAAATTAACTCTTGAACATCTTACCTTATAAGGACCATAACTTTTGACTCTGATGTCAAAAATTCTCGTATTATATACCGTTGGAAAGATAAAAGAAAGATCTACAACTCTTAAGAAGGAAACTTTGCCAAAATCGATCTAAATCAATCCAGAATTTCCCCTGAAGTCAGAATATGAACTTACATTCATCCACATTTGTCATTCACTACTTTACTCTTGTCTATCATTTCTAATTCAAAATGTTCTCATTCAATAATTCTAACTTCTAAGCAAACGTTTGGGGTCTAACGATTCTCCCCCCTAAAGAATTTTGTCCTCGAAATTCTTACCTAAGAGACCAAACAACTGGAGGTAATGCGGTATTATGTCTTCTTCAGTCCCCCAAGTAACTCTTTCACTCGAATAATTCTTCTAAACTACTTATTTCAGCAAAAACGCTCGATGTAGTTGCTTATTCAAATACTCTAATATCTTAATTGATTCCCAAATACATCGCGGTTTTCTTTCAATTTCCTAACTGACTTACCTTTGTCGAAGGATTTTCTCTATAGTAGTTATCTTTTCGGCATAATCACCTATATCATACTTCCATTGTGTTACTCTGATTCATCTCATGATTTTAGCTATAGGAATCATAGATTATCTCCGATACTATATCCAAATATAGATCTCGTATATACTCAATCACATTATTCACCAATGTAACCATATTATCGGATGTGTACTCAAGTGTTGGATCCCAGACCCAACACCAAGTTTCATATACCAACTTAGACATGGATACATATTAAATTCATTTCAACCTAATACATGAATTACATTATGGATATCTTTACTATTAAGCAAAATGAGCCTATCGTTATTGGTGCACTCATTGTCAGAATCTAAATTATCTTTCTTCTTTCAATTTCAATTAGTGCACTAGGTGTTAGAATTTTAGTATCCCAAATCTTAATGACTATTTGGCTGGGTCTCTCTCTCTACCGGGTGTTCATTTTTGGAGTATAAACTAAGTGAGACCCATCTTCTCGTTTAATTATGTTCTATTTCCCAACATAAGAACTGCTCCCTTAGCAGAACAAATATTGTAGCGTATGTTTTAGATATTAGTGTGTTTGCATTTGGTAATTACAAGATTTGATCTTTTTGAGTTGATGCTTATAAAAATGTCACCGTACATTCCCAGTGCTTTTTCTGCTAAATTTCATGGTTTTATTGTTATAACAATGCAATGGTTGTGGGATTTTATTCTTAAACATACTTGTTTTGTTAGGAAAACATTAGAACTCTTAAAAGAATGGAAAACATTTCACTTTAGCATCTTTAATTTGATGATGGTGAGAACGTATTTGTTGGTGAGCAGTTAAGGGTACCCCTAAAATAATTAGATTAGGAGAAAATGGTGGAGTTAATTTTTATTTTTATAAATACTCTAAAGCATTGAAGGTGGAATTGTTATAAGTGAGTTTTATAATTGTGAAATCATATGGTGGGATTAGTTGGTTTTAATTTGGAGGGGAAATAGTCACAGACTTGTAAAAACTTAGGGGAAATGAAAGATCTAGATGAAAAGATTTTTTGCAAGCCATCACTCTAGGGACTCGATGAAGATCAAGCATCCCAAAGCATATGCTATAATACAATGCTTTCTTCTTGTGTTATTGTTAATGTGTAAACTAAAGATTAAATGTTCTGCAAGATTAATATGGATACTACCATAACGATTATTATATCTAACTATAAAATCACCTTTTTAAATAACAATTTTGCATAAATGAGTAATGTTGATAGATCTTGGATGTATAGATGATTAACAACCAATGGTTTCATTAATCCTGAGTTTTTTAGGGGACTTTAAGCTTTTATTGACTATGCATGTTCTTAACCTGCATATATGGATGGTCCAAAGATCAAATGTCTACGTAAAAAGTGAAAACATATTCGTTTTTTTTCCTATTGATGAAGTGAATCTCCATTGGTTAAGAAAAGGGTTTGTTCCAAATTATTTTGAGTGGAAACGACATAGGGAGCCATTAATTTGTAGCACCTCAAGAGGTAATGAAGTAAACTCGTCAATAAATGTAGATGAATTTGAAGGGGGACTGGTTTTATAACAAATAATGTGGGTGCAACTGAAAATTCTTTAACCCAAATGGTTTATGATGTAGCTTGTTATACCTTTCAGGAAAATATAGAAAATCTTGAAGAAGAAAGAATCAAACCCAAATGCAAAAAGGTTTTTTGACTTACTAAAATCAGTTGACCAAGAATTATGGCCAAATTGTGAGACCATGACTCAATTATCTTTAATTGCTCGAATATTGATCATAAAGTCTTAAGGGAATATTTCTATTCAAAGTTTGGATAAAATTCTTGCTTGGTATAATGAATCATTGCCTCCTGATCATACAATGGCCGATAATTTTTACAATATGAAGAAACTTATTAGGGTCTTGGTTTGCCAGTTGAAAAAATTGATTGTTTCAATTTGGGATGTATATTGTTTTGGGGAGATGATATAGAATTACAATAGTGCAAATTTTATGGTCAATCCAGGTTCAAACATAGAAAGCGTACTATGAAATAGAAATTAGTTCCTTGGACGTGGATGTATTATTTCTTGTAAACTCTGAGACTTCAAAGACTATATGCCTCTAATATTACTGTATCTCACATGAGATGGCATAATGAACATGAACAGAAAGACGGAATAATGAGTCATCCATCCGATGCACTCGCATGGAAACATTTCAATAACACTCATTCTGAGTTTATAGTTGAAAGTCGAAACGTTAGGTTAGGATTGCCAACAAATGGATTCCAACTTTTTGGTCAATCCGGCTAACGATATTCATCATGGCCAATCATAATGCTCCTTAAAATTTGCCTTCATGGATGTATATGAACGAGGCATGTATGTTATTGACAATGATTGTGCTAGGGACTACGAATCCAAAGTATAAAATTGATGTATTCTTACAACTATTGGTATCTAAATTACATTATCTTTGGGAATTTGGTGTGGAGACATAGATGTGTCTCTTAAACAATATTTTTTGTTAAGAGTAGCTTTGATGTGGACTATTAGTGATTTCTATGCATATGCTATGTTGTCTGGATGGAGCACAGTAGGAAAATTGGCTTATCCTTATTGTGACAATGATTCTGATGCGTTTTATCTTCCTAAAGGGGCCAAAACATCTTGGTTTGACAACTACAGAAAATTTATTTCTCTAGATCATCCATTAGATGCAATAAACAAATGTTCATTAAGAATAGGATAGTATAAACACCTCCTCCCCCTCACAGAGCTATTGAAGAGATATTGTAAGAGATTGATGATTTAGAATTGCTGAAAGTTACAGAACTTAAAGCTGAAGATATTAATAGAAGCATTAGTAAAAACTTTGGTTGGAGAAAACGAAATATTTTTTGGGCTTTACCATATTAGAAAACTAATTTGATACGTCATAATCTAGATGTGATGCATATTGAAAAAAATATTTTTGACAATTTGTTCAACACCATAATGAACATGGAAGGGAGAAAAAAGGACAATACAAAATCACGAGCTGATTTGAAACTTTTTTGTAAAAGAAATGAGTTAGATAAAGATCTTCACACAAGTAAATATCCAAAAACATATTACACTTTAAACAAAAAACAATATGTATATATGTATATATATATATATATATGACTGATAGGTTTGGCTTAGCCTAGCCCGCCCGTGGCCTAAAAATCAATGTTGTTTTTTACTTTTTCTTAAAAATATATATATGAGGAGTCAAGTTTGACCTGGCCCGCTCGTGACTCGCCGGACGACAAGTGGCAGGCTAGACGGGTTGGTGACATGGCGCGACCCGACTCCGCCCAACCCATTGACATCTCAGTAGGAAAACACAGCTCTTGTTAGTAGCGGTCGATCACAAACTTAAGTCCTCTAGGCAGTACAAAACCATAGGTCAATCAGAAGGCATAACTGAGTCGTGTACTACTACGTTTCTAGTCAACGATAATTAGCACCGTAAGAAGGCTGGTCAATGAGGTTAACCCCAAAATGAATGCTATTGCCAGAAAACAAACAACTCATTTTTTCAGGATTCTCAAGTGAAACTAGCCAAACCCATTACAGGCTCACAATTCCAGTGAAGATTTTGATCATTTTAAAGTACGGGGTTGCTTGTGGACCTTAGTTCTCAGCTACTTAAGAACTTTGTAAGAATTGCCGTGATTACATGCCAAGTAATGCGTATATCCCAAAACAAAAATCAGACCAATCGCCAATAAATTAAACTGCTTATTACAAACGAGATTCCCTATAATATTTGCATGGATATGCTATAAAAATAGAGAACGTGGAGAACAACAGGACTTCGTACAATCGCAAGAGAGTCGTACGTTGGGCCAAGATGTCCATGTGCAGCAACCGCAATCTGGGCATGAAGGAAATTTACACTTACAGCAGCTGATATCTGTACAGCATTGGGACCTAGGACAAGAACAGGGGCAACAATGCAACTTTGGTGCAGCACAGTTGGGACACGAAGGACATAAACAGCAGCTAAATGGATTGCAGTCACAGCAGTGGGGCAATTCTAGATGAACGGAGCATTTGGAGTAGCAGCAAGAACAAATCCATGAGAAGTTGAAGCAGGGAATTCCACTGCAAGAAATAATTGAATGCTGATTATCTATGGAAAGAGTCAGGCATTTGCAGAACAAAAACTGTAGATGATGATCAAGCCTAGGAATTTACGTTAATTTGAGTCGCCGTGATTGCAATCACAAATTTGCTACTAGTTGCATCATACAACCATTGTCACAAGAGAATATTAGATATTTCCATAATGATTAAGAAGAAATGATGGAGTTAAAGATGGAATACATAAGCTGCTGCTTGTAATTATTTCTTGGTTTTTCCTTATTAATTGATGTCTAAAACCAGAAGGACCAGGGAGATTTTTATATAGGAATAATACTTGTTTTTCTACTGTATAAAACTTGTGCTAAACCTTCATCAGTAATTATGCTCCTGTTTTTTAAATTCTAACAGAATTAACAAGGAACCATACCATGGCCACAGCCAAAACCGACAGGAGGATCTTCCATTTTTACGATTTCTGCTTGAAAGAGAAGAATTTAAAAGTAAGTCTGGTATTCAACTCTGAAAAGAAAAAAGAGTAATAACAAGTTAGGAATTTCATACGTGGATATCAAAGGGTCTGACTCTGCCACCACAAATTCAGCGACCCTGCAGAATGTTTTCTGAATTAATTACAAAAAGTTGATAGTAGATAAGTACAACTTCACCTATATGAGATGCATCAAGACATAAGACAGGAATTGCAAGAACATATTGCTTTTCCATTAAGCATTCGAAACGATTAAAAGCCCTCACTGCAATTGCAAAACAGACTCAACTCTTTGCAGCATTTGGAAGCAGGCTGGAGACCCTCTACTGATTTGAGTTCATCCTGGTCAAAATCAAATAGCCAACTGAAATCAGTACTCTAACTCTACGAAAGAAAATTTAAATTTGCTGTTAGAATCATAAAGCATGATTCTTCATCTGCTACCTGTTGCTGTATAAATTTCACGATATACATCAGAAGGTGTGAAGCTCTAGGAAATAGTAGTTGGGCCTGTCCTCTTTATGATAAATTTGGATGCTTTTATCATATTTAAAATAATCGATTTTCTATCCGTCATGCGCATATGATTCTTCTTTGATTATATCTAGTTGAAGAAATTCTTTCAAAACGTTTGGCCTCATACCAGAGGGCCCTGATGAGCCAATGATCAAAGGGACACGAGCAAATAGTGTGTTTATACTGTATCCTTTCTTCCCATGTCAGATTCTCTAACCAGGTTATGAAGCTATTCATTAAACAGGGTCTTGCAATTCTTTAATTTACAGAAAAGGCATAGAACCAGAAGGTTTACCATAAATTTGATCAATTGGCTGCATCAACAAAGCCTGTCCTGAATGACTGAATGCAATCAGTAAGAACGATTGAACATACTGTGTTAGGTTCCAGAAATAATTACCAATTTCAGCCTCGTGGCAAATGATCTAGAGAAAGATTGAATTCAGTGTCAGGATAATCTATCTGTTAGGTACTCCAGCTACACTATACCGCACAACACAAGCTATCCTATCGATCATGGGTAATTTCTTCCCTCCTCCTATGTTTTGTGGTTGTTCTTTGCATACGGCTTATGGACTTCTAATATTAACGTGAACAACAACAAATTGGACTATCAACCTAAAAGGAAAACCGGAGTATTACCCGTAATAGTTTTCCTAATAAATGAGAGCCACCGTAAAACACCACGTTTGGTTGAGTAGAATAACTATTTTATTACTAATATATTAATAATAAATAGATATTTCTTTGTTTGGTTAAAAAATAATATACAAAATAACTAATATCAGATTTAGTTATTTCTATACTTTCATAAATAATTAAAGATATCTTTCCCTGTCTTTACCTATTTTGGAATAAGTAAAGATAACATTTCTTTTTATTATTATTATTATTATTATTATAGTTATTATTATTATTATCAATAATTTTCTTCTTCTTCTTATTATTATTACTATTATTAATGTTAGTATTATTAATTTATTATTATTATTATTAATTTTTTTCTTCTTCTTCTTATCATTATTATTATTATTATTATTATTATTATTAATTTTCTTCTTCTTATTATTATTAATTTTATTATTATTATTATATTAATTTTCTTCTTCTTCTTCTTCTTCTTCTTCTTCTTCTTATTATTATTATTATTATTATTATTATTATTATTATTATTAATTTCATCATTATTATTATTCTTGTTATTATTATTAATGTAAATAATAATAAAGACTATAATAAATATTTTGATCTTTGTTAATTATTCATTTGTCATCTCAAATTTATATTTTCAAATTAAACATTGACATACATCATCATTAGAAATTATTAAGAATAAACCAAACTAAATAATACTCATTCCATTCTATTTTTCATCTATTCTATTCTCATTCCTTATTTATTCTAACAGTTGAAACAAATACTTGCAAAAGAATATTTGATCATGCAGTCTCCACTTATGGACGTCACTTTTAAATCAAAGTTAAAAAAATTAGCGTAGTCAAATATTTATTGAATTTGAAATAAAAAATTTTAAATTTAATATATTAAATAAGTAAATAAATATCCTAAAATTTTTAAAAATTAATTATATAAATGTTATTTAGTGTTTATACAGTGATTATCACCTTTAAATAAAAAACTTACATTTTATAAAAATAATATTTTTATTATTGATAATAATAATACCTATTATAATTATCCAATTATGACTACTAATTTTTTTTATAAAATTTTCATGAATTTATTTGAAATGGTGAAGTTTAATTAAATATTTGATCGTTTAATTTTTTTGTAAAGTATTTAATCGTTTATTTAATTAAAATGAAAAGTATATTCATCCATTATTTCATTTGTACGATTTCATGATTAATTCCCCATCAATAGGTTCTCCTGCGTTTATTCCTCACCATTTGTTCGCAACGTTAGATATAACACGACCTTACCTCAAGAAGACGAATCTCTCTCTCAAGCATCTGCACTTTGGCTATTCCCCTTCGCTTCCCGTACAAATCAGGATACTCCGGCGGTGACTTTGGACACGGAGGAGGCAATGACGGTTCAGACGGAAAAGAACCCGATTTTAAACTAGCTGCCATTGTTTATTCTGTAACGTTCCTCCAATCACCGCCAACAAAAAAAATTAGTACTACTATCAGAAGAACAAGAAAAAAAATTGAAGAATAGACAAATCCCACAAAAATGCAGAATCAAAACAAGCAAATAGTGCAGGTAAGGAGAAGTAACAAAGTAAGAACTAGTAGCAAATAGTAAAGGGATAAAGAAGGCGCAGGTGGGTAATATGAAAAATGTTTGTTGACAGAGGGCAGTAATTAAAGGGATCAGATTTTCTGATTTCATAAATCTCGTAAACGTGTTTACATGAACAGAAGATTTGATGCAGTAATTAAGTGACCGGACAAAGGATAATTACCGTTTCAAAAACTGGAAAAAGGCAGCGAACCGAAGCTTAAAGGAGAGATTAATGAAACCTGAACGTCGACGTGTGGGTATATAATGTGTTATTTATGGTGTTGTGGCAGAAATAGATTAAATGGGGAATTAAGACACAGTAAAAAGGGTGATAATGAGGATAAAAAGGAAGTCATTATTGTCACAGACTACCCGTGGTGAGAGAGTGAGATTTGATGTTGTCTGAAAAAAAAAAAAAAACCTTTGTGCATGGCAATAATGATAGTTGTAGGAATGGTAAAGACGGCTGTGGAAAAAGCTTGCTAAGTCCCGTGTACGAAGTTAATGGAAAAAAAGAAGAAAAAGGAAATAGCTTACATCGAATTTGAGTGAGAACTGGGGTTAAGCATATTTCGATATCTGTTTCTGCGTGAGACAGTCTCTGTACCTTGTGTATATACGTGAGCAATATTTCGTGGGTTTGGGTGTCGCTGATCACTGATGTAGGATGGTGGAAGCAGAAGAGAGGCGAAGAACACGATGGTAGTACCTGAAGTAACACGCGATGGCTACATAAGAGTGAGAAAAACTCGAGAGTGGAGAAGGGGATGTGGTTTTAGCTAAATGAGGATAGGAAGATATAGAAAATATCTAAACCAGGACGGGTGTGAAGTACCAGATCTGCAGCCGAAAGTTTGGTGTTTGTTTGTTGATATTTTTGAGGCTGTAATGAGTAGGAAACGAAGTTTGGTAAGGGGAGGTGTTGAAGGGACTGATGTTATGGAAAATATTCACATCGGTAGTGATGTGTCAAGTTGGGGTAGTTTGCATAGCTAAATTAATTCAAACAGTGAAGAAGTCAAAATCTTACCAACTGTACATACACCCACGAGTAAGGGGAGCTTGATGATTTGCCTCCCTTTTTTTTTAGGTTTATAATTTTTCACAAAACAGACTTCTAGCCTTTTGCTCTATTTCTGTTTAGGTTAGGGGCTCAAAAAATTAAACGGTTCATTATTTAGTGACTATGTCAAAGTCCCTGGGACACTAGGGAAGGAGGGAGGTGCCAAATTGCAGAAGGTCGTTGGAATCAAGCCAGAGAGTTGGCGTGGACCGAGATACAAATGTGGGGTCCGGAAATCTAAATAAATGGAAGGGAGGTGTACTCCCGACATAACATCCTAGCACTTCAAGGCGCTACAACGTTAACTTGAACTTGGGAGTTGGAGACATGCAGCGACTTCTGCCCCCGGAACCATGGCCCTATGCTTGTAAATGTACAGTTCTCTTCCATGGTGGACACCGGAATAGCCAAACGAAGGTCTTGGAACGCCAACCCAAGCGGACTTTAAGACTTAAATCTTATTCTAACGCAACCGAAAATAACAATTGTTGTTGTCTTATGAAAAATAGAACAGCCACCCTTCCTTTCCTGTCTGTAGCGATGCAAGCCAATGAAAATTGTAAGGACCCTATCAGAAGTTACCTGCTGCAGCCGCTGCATCTACTGTAGAGACGTTTCCCTGGCTACAAATACAAGTGGAAGTCCTAAATAAATTACTGCACGGAAAAAGGTATCCCTTCTAATGTAAAGCAACCCGCAGATCATCATACAGGCGATTCGACGAGGCACAGTAGAGATGCATTAAATCTTTTGCTCCAATTATTTTAACTCTATTTTATTAAATTTTATATATACGTTTATATAAAATTTAATAAAATATGATAAAAATATTATGACCGAACGTGATCTTTAATAAAGACAGCTGCATATGCCACCATTGGACATGTTACGGGAACATCAGGAGGCTAATTATAACAATCCTTTTACCCGTCACAACTCACAAGTCAACTACGGTCACCAAAGTTTAAACTCCCTGGTAGATTTCATCGATCATGTGGTACGTTACAGTGAGACCATAGACTTGCACACTACGTAAGAATGTTTTGAAACTTTATTTAAAGATAAAATTTGAAAGTGATAAGATAGAGTAATAAATATAAGATTTGTTATCTGTTAGAAAAATAAAATCTTATCTATTAAGAAAAAGTTATTATCTGTTAAAATTTAAATTTTTAAAATTTTGATTTATTTGGTTAATCTTTACCAAAATATTAGTTGTTATCTTATTGCCTATATATTTAGACATTCAGGTCAATGTAAAGTAACACTTATTAATAATAGAGATAACAATAGACTAGCCTATAAGCTAAATTTATGTGTTTTCAATGAATCGACATATGGGCTAAGCTCACATTCAAACCAACCGAAACTCAATTATTCTAAGCAAGAGTTGAACCTCAATTAAGGTTGAGTAACTTGAGTTCGAATTTAATTAAAAAAATATTTTTGCACTTTTTAAAAAAATTAGCAAGGTTGGCCGTGAACTTATCTACCTATTAGCATTCCTAATCAAAAAATAGCAAGGCTGACCATGAACTTACCTATTGCCATTCCTAATAATAAATTGCCTTTTGTGTTATCTCTTTCTATTCCATTTTTTTAGTTAATTTCAGGTTCTAAAATCCAACACATAGTACCTGAGATGTATTGAAGTGCAAGACTCTCTTGGATGTAGACATATGCAATAAGATATTGGTACCAAACTTTGTCCTCCATGTTTATAGCAGGATTTGTACAGCTCATATATGCTTCGAATCCAGGGATTCTACGACACTATTCAACATAGTCCAAATGCAAAAAGAGAGCCTATGACGTTATACTCATGTATCAATATGAAGATGACTTACATCTTCGACATGAATCCCAATTTATGAGAAAAGGTTGTAAATGCATCAACCAGTGTGGAGGATTAATAGACAAAGCGCATGACTTTTAAAGAGGTACAATAGAGTGTATTGCATAACATAAGCCTTCGTTACGCAACTAGGATCAAATGTGAAAAGGAAAAAAACAAAGAAATACGGAAAATATCTAATTTCGATTCCATACTTTAAATAAGCTCTTTGAAGCCGAAACGAACTCATATTGACCGAGACTTTCACAGGAGTTGATTACCAAGACGTCGTTCACGTCTTTCTACAGCTTTCTTAACACATAAATCTTTGAATAGGTTAGAGTATTCATACGTTCACGATTTGCCTAAATAGTTGTAGAAGACTTAACCTTCTATATATAACATCCATATCGAGCTTCCCCATCACAGGCCCAATATAGATCTGGTTCACACTGATTGGGGTTCATTTCCTCACTAGACTTCAGCCCATTAATTAAAATCCTTTATTTGGCTACTTTATTATCTTTATCTGGATCAAATTCAATTCGTTTAATCATAAATTTATTGAAATAGTTAAAGTTGAAATTAATTGTTGTCCATCCATAAGGAAAATTTCTAACATTCTCCCCCTTGAACAATAATTAATTACAACAATTGTATTGATGACAAAACCATAACAAAATGTTAAGTAAAACATTGTATAGGTCAACCAAAATTTAAAAACCATTTGATTCAAAGATAATGAAAATCTATCATTCTGTCCCTTAAGGCTTTCGTTACCAGAAAATATCAAATGCACTATCATATGTGACACAGATCCAATACAATCACGTATATCTAATACCTCACTAACATGAATGAAAAATAAAATGTCGCAAACTAAGATGATACATGGATGATTTGAAATGTATAATCTTTCCGTTTATAGGTCTCAATTTCTTTAAACTTTATGCTAAACAACATTAGAGATATTTGTTTTTCTCTCATTAAATGTTAAACTGCATTAGAGAAATTTTGTTTTCTCTTACTAAATGCTAAACCACATTAGAAAAAACCTTTATTGGATTAAACATTTATATCCCCCTAGGCCATGTCAAAATCCATATATTTACATATGTTAAACTGTATGTGTCTGATTGAGCCCAAGTTTATATTGTTAATTGGCCTCACTTTCTTGTATTTTATTTTGTAGGAACAAAGGAGTCAACCAGAAAGTCAACAAGTCATGAGACTCATTCCAGTCGTCGGGACGAACCAGCATTCCCATTAGTCGCGACAAATTTTCTCATTTAATTACCTCGTCGTAACTAACGCGCAAATTCAACTAGTCACGACGAATATATATTAATTCGTCGCGACTAACGGACGGATACCCGACCCAAAAATAGAAATTTTGTCTCACTGTGCAACCCGACCCGAGCCATCACCTATATATACATTGCCATTTTAGGTTAAAAGAGAGGCCGCACACTCGAGTTCTTCGTCTTCGTCTTTTCTGATAGGTTTGATTTTTGTTTGTTTTGCAGATTCGGCAGCCGACAGACGACATCCACCTTCATTCACTACATCATCTTCGTCTCCGTCAGTTGTTCGCCGTGTACCATCCTTTCACCGTTCGTCGTCTGAGTCATGAGCAGCGTCGGTTTTCCAGCAGTGATGGAGTTCTCCGGCGTGATGCGTGGCTAGGTC
>JANZLX010000212.1:12830996-12841691 GCA_025531955.1 Erythroxylum orinocense
ATAACCCCTTCGAGACTCTCTCCGAGATTCAATTAATTAACAGCATTAAACTCTAAAGAAACACTAACCCTAACTGATTACGCACTGACTTATGCTTCATCTAGTTAGATCGCAAGTTTCTTAACACGAATTCAGACAAGTAATATGTCCTAGTGCCAATTGCCACAGACACCAATCACCCAGTTAACACCACCAAGTAAATCAGTTTTCAATATGTTAATTAACTAATTCTACAATCGGTCCCTAATCGCAGAATCAATTAATAAACAATGGCAGTAAAACTGAAACATTACAAATATTATAAACCAAATAATTAGAACAATAGTCTCACGAGTCAAAGCATAACAATTGGAATTCCCTGACTAAAACAGTTTAACTACTCATAACGGAATTAAACAAAATAAGGTTCTTAATTAACATAATCTAAATAACAAAGAAAAGGAGAAAAACTAGACAATCTCCCTAAAACACCGATGCTGATTGCTTCCCTCTCTGATTGCCGCAGCTCCTTCCTATCCAAGTGTCGCTGGCGTTGTCCTATTGTATCATCACTGTTGATTGCTTTTCATTGCTGCCGATTCCTGTATTGTGTGTGTGACTACCTCTTGATTGCTTTTCATTGCTGCCGATTCCTGTATTGTGTGTGTGACTACCTCTTGCTCTAGTCCAAAAATTACCGCTCTTGTTCCTCCCCTTCATTCCCTTGTTAACCTACTGTTTATTTTGCTCTTCAGCCCTCGCGTCACTTACATTGGGCCTGCTGCTGGACTTGCGTGATTTTCTATTTAAAATATGAGCCCAGCCGCCGCTATTTTTCCGCATTCGTCACCTCTCCTGTTTGATTTGCTCTTTGGCTTTTAATTAATTATCTGTGCGTGCTGCCCGCTAGCCTCCGAACCCTCATTTGTTTTGTGTGAAATTAATTTGCTTTGCTTGTTTCTTGGTGCGTCACTTACGTTCATGATTCTTTGGCTGCCTTTCTAATGTGATTAAACGCCTCACCTGATTAAAACGCTAGCTTTCCTCCAGCGTTCTCCACAGCCATCCACGTGTCCCTTTTTAAACCCTCCTATGCGTAAGATACTCTCCTGTTGGTCACGCCATCCAGCTGTTGCTGTTCCCTTATTTGGCTTTTAATTCTTCTCTACTGAAGCTTGCGTGACTTGACAATTAAAATGCCATTCAAATTAAATCCCTTCACGCTTCTCACGCCTGTTGCCTCATTTAATTCACAATCGATGGGTCCCTTTTCTCAAACCTCTAAAAATTATAATTCCCTACAAGAAAATATTAAATCAAATTAAGTCTCAATAATTAAATCAATAAGAGGAATAAAAAGGAATAATTAAAACGTAAATATTTGACAAATATGCACTTATCAAGCTTCATTCAAGAGATCTTATATGCTTTTAGCACAGTTTCTGAACAAAAGGTAAGCAAGGAAAAGACTTAGTGCTATGTTTCAAATAATGTGTCTCGTCTTTTGGCTTGTTCTATAAGCAGGAATCTGGGGTTTCAACTCACAGAAAACCTTGGTAAATATCTTGAGGTGCATTTAATTCATGAGTGCACTACTAGGAGAACATACCAATATATTCTTGACAAGGTATAGCAGCAACTCCAAGGGTGGACATCCAAGAATCTATCCCTAGCAGGCAGGGAAACTTTAATTCAATCTGTGATTTCAACTTTGCCTATCTATATAATTCAAACTGTTAGACTTCCGTGGTAGGTTTGTGATAATTTGGAAAAAAAATCATGCGTACCTTTCTATGGGGATCCAATTCTGATCAAAGAAAATCTAGCTTGGTCAATTGGGATAATATTTATAAGCCTATGAAATCAGGTTGTCTCGGCCTTAGAAGAATTCGAGCAAACAATGATGCACTTCTAACAAGACTTGGATGGGCTTTGATTACTAATCATAATGCTCTATGGGTCCGAGTTTTAAGTGCTAAGTACAAGGCTTGATATAAATAGCTTGCCTCTTACCCCTAATTCAGCTGGGGGATCAATGATTTGGCGAAGCATTGCTTCAGTTTGGCAGCATATTTTGAATGGTATTGAATGGATAGTTGGTAATGGAGCTATTACGAGGTTTTCGTTAGATACCTGAGTTTATGATTTGGGTCCCCTAATTGTGCTTTCCACGACAATGATTCTAAAGGAGATGATTAATCTACCGGTGAAACATTTTGTGGATGACTATGGTGGATGGAGATGGGAGCTATTCCAGGATTTGTTGCCTACATCGGTTTGTATGGCTATTGCTGGCATTATTTCCCCCAACAATGCTCATAGTAAAGATAAGATAGTTCGGGGAACTTTTGAGAATGAGATTTTTTTCTACTACTTCTGCATACACTTTGATAAAAAAAAAAACAATATTCAAGAAAGGGACAACTACTGGAAGTTAATTTGGAAGTGGTCAGGACCTTAAAGATTCTGAGCTTTCCTCTAAATCCTTTTAAAGGAAGGCTTTTATCTAACCAACAAAGATGCATATGACATTTATCTATGGATGATTCATGTCCAAGTTGTGGAGGTAGTGAGTCGAACATCCATGCAGTGAGGGATTGTCCTCGTGCTCGGTCTTTAAGGTTGTCTTTTCCCCGATTAATAGCCAATGATAATTTCTTTAGTATGAGCAAGCATGATTGGCTTAGATATAACTTGACAAACAAGAATCAGGTGTATGGGTTCGAATGATCAGTGATCTTCGGTATTGCGTGTTGGTTTCTCTGGTTTTGGTGCAACAAATGCATCTTTGACGCACGTTTCGTGTGGCCTTCTAATCCTCATTTAATTGTCCTTAATTATGTATATTGGATTTATAAAGCTTATTGGATTTATAAAGCTAGAGTTCTGCTCAGCCGTGTTTTGGATAGGATAGGACATCGGATGGAAAAATTAATAGGCTAGTTTAGACCCCCTCCTTCTTGGGTTAAGCTAACCACTGATAGGGCTTACAAATCCTCTTCTTCCTTGGCTACAGCATGTGGTGTTCTACGCGATAGCGTTGAGGTTTGGTTAGGAGGTTTCACTCATAATATTGACTTCTGTACATCTGTTTCTGCTAAACTCTGGAGAGTTTTCTCTGAGTTGATAATTGCTCAGGATCGTGGCTATCGACGAATTGAGTTAGAGGTGAACTTATTAGTTGTCATTAATATCCTCTCATCTTCACGAAACAGACAGGATATGAAGTGTTTTTTAGTGCTAGGAATTCAAAATTTAATTAGCAGAGACTGGATTGTGAAGACTCGTCATGTTGTGAAGACTCGTCATGTTTATCAGGAAGGAAATAGGCTGGTTGTTTGACTCGCAAATTATGCAAAGTCTTTTGAGGTTGGAGTTTATCTTCTTCATTTGCCTCCTGTGTCTTAGTATCTTATTAGAGGATATTGGTAGGATCTCTTTCCCTAGACTTGTGGCTTAATGCTACTATATTTTTCTTTCTCTTTTAATCAAAAACAAATCAAAGACAAATGTAAGTAAAGCTTGTAGTTCTCCGAGATCCAGCTAATGGGTGTGAATTGAGATGTCTTTGTGAGTGGAGTTTCCACTATTAAAGGGTATATCCGTGCAAAAAGACCAGGATATTAGTGTGAGGTTCGGTAGAAGGAATTCCTAACGGAGGAGGAATAATACCTCGTTGACCCATAGGTAGACAGGATTTGTAACCTTTATTCTAATTCAGAAAACATGTGCCAATCATTCCCACCAGTACATTTCTGAGTCTTAATCATAATTTCCTATATCTAAAACTGAGCATTAAAGATACCTACACACCTTATTCTTTCTTGCCTTGCTCAATCTGTTGCATCACTAAAACTTTTCAAAGAGTAGGAAGTCCTCAACTTCTTTTGTTCAATGACTCTTTTGTACAAAATTATCCAATCAAACAGACGAGGCCAGGCTAAACAGCTTAAATAGAATTAGTAGACAACAGGAAAAATCAGTTCCCAGTAGTACTGAAAGTCTCCATTGCCAGTTGTGTCATCTAAAATGCGAAAACGACGTAAATTACAATAGATGTTCAGAAGTCTGCCCCACGAAACCCACCCTATTCTTAGACTTAAACATTCCAAAATCCGAAATCGAGACAAAACTAATATTTGCTTGACAAATCCAGAAAGGTGCGGCAATAACTCCTGTGGATTCTAGCTTCGAATATTCACTGCATTCATTTATTTGGAATACTTCCAACTCTAACGTCAATATAGAAAATGTGCTAAATCTGAAGATGACGGCCATCCGATTCCAACCCATGACGAACATACGCTGCTCCAAACACACTGAACAATGAGCTATTCCTGACGGGAATTTCGGTTCTCTCTTTCTTAAACCTGATATTAACAAACTGTGATTTTCATTCCTGACATGAACTATGCTAGTACGGTCTCATTTTCTAACAATTGTCTTTCTTTCGTTCCGGAAATTTCTTGGTAATTGCATTCATCGTTTCCATCTTCCTGTTTTGCTTCAACGAACCATTCTCTTTATCTGATATAACCTTCCAAATAATCAATTATGTAAAAGTGGTCAATTGGGAAGTTTCACCCCGAAGGCCAGCTTGTCACATTTATTGCTTTACCATCTGTCCTTTGATGAGATTAGCTGTAATTAAGATTGCATTTCTCCATTTTCCTTTTATTTCTATATATGAACGCTATACGTGGAAATTTCAAGTATATGACAGACTGAATTAGCTATGGAGTTTGAATTGCTCCCTTTGATTATTATTGAACTGTTTGTCCAGATTTACCAATGAAATCACCAGTTTCATGATGAAGTTTCTGAATTATGACAGCCAAGAAGTTAAAAATAGAATAGACTATTATACGAAAACTCTAGCATTAGTAGAATAATGCGACAGGAAATAGTCTTGTAATTTTGTACATTTTATTCCCTCTCCTCTTCTGAATCGTCAAGGAAAAACAGAAACAAACATTGCTTCTAAATTGTCAGCCATGGAAATGGACTCTATCAGCCTCAAACATACGTTTCCTTCCTGACCAAATTGTCTCCCATGATTTTGCATCTGAAAACAGGAAAAATGAATATCCTCATCTAACCTAACATGTATCAATATCACGAAACTCCTCAACGTTAGCATCTTTATCCCGTATAACAACTACGTTCAACATAAAAGAATTAAAAAAAAAAAAAAGCAAACAAGATGCTAACTTTGAGATAAAATTACCACTAAAGTGCTTAACGAATTTACTGAGACAGAGAAGGAAAACAACTCTCCGACCGAACCAAGGACCCTTCCATCTTATCGACATCGGGTAAAACACTGGTCGAACTGGTCCGAATAGCAAGCGGTGAATCCAAACTCCTCCGAAGGATTCTACTCATAACAAAGATGGGATACTCTGTCTGATTCATGGTATTGGAGGATTTGAACTTGCGACAAAAACTGACATGCCTGTTCAAAGCTTCTTCAGTAGAGATAAGCATGTCGGATCTCAGAACTTCGTCTTTCACAGCCTCAACGCAAAGCCCACAAATCCATCGACCTTTATAGCGGTCACGAACCCTGGAGATATACGCAGGAGTGCACTCCTCAATGAACCCACAAGAGTGGCACTTCACGGACTCTACTTCGAGAATTTGAGGCTTGACACTTGGGTTTGACTGATTATCTGTAGTCGAAATTGCCATTTCTTGGAACCGAACATTGAAAGATTGAAACTCTCTCTATTTTCTTTTTGCGTGTGTGTCAGTAAAAATATCTGTGTCTCTCCAAGTCGGATGACATTGAGATGGCTGGGGACAAGAAGTGGGTAAGAAAGAGAGATTTCATGTGTGGATGTCTCCGTGCCTGTCTCTGTCTTGCAATTTCTGAATATTGTTTTATACCCGGAAGTCGAGCGTACCTGGATTTTGTTAATTAATTACTTCTACAAATTATGCTCATGTATTGTCTTTTGCCTTTGACGCGTCAATTAATGAGGGTTTGGACGTTTGTTCGTGGAATATGTGTTAGATTTTGAGTCAGAGCATTAAATTAATCACTTATTTTACAGAAATCAAATTATTTGGCATTTATTGTCAAATTATTTTATTTTTATTTTAAAATAAAATAACTTTTTTTTAACCAATATAACATTAACGGTACAATATTGATGAACGAATATTACGAACTAGCTTAAATATTTAATTTTAACCCCTTCCTAATATTGGTAAGGTCCTTCAATAATTGTTATCGTTCGTCTGCTAGCGCCAACGACTGTCACCCAGGATATGTCACGGCCACACAAGATTCCACAATCCACGAGCATTTGCGTCCATCAATTTAATCGTTCTTTAGTAATTAATAAAATAATGAAGTTTATCAAAAGAATATAGCAATTTTAATTGATAATACTTCCTCCCTATATGGTTGCTATAATTTGCCATACTTTGCTTGTTTTTATTTAAAAAATTGTTAGTATGCCCAATTTCCTGAAATTATAAGATAATATTAAAACTTTTTTTATAAATATTATTATTTTTTAAAACCTTAACTTAAAGAATGAAGACGGTGAAAAGAGCAGTTATGGATATTGACTATTATTGAGGTCCACTGTATGTTTTCTCAACAACTTTTATCTGGTAGCTTTGGTTGCCATTTCATTTATTTTCTGAATAAAAAAGGGAATGGAAGTTAGCTTCTCCTATCTTATAATAACATATAAATTAAAATCCAAAATTTTTAAATTTAAATTTAAATTAATAGAATTCTAACAAGATTATATTTTTATCAATTAAATACTATGTAATTGACGTAACATTTCCTTTTTATTTTTTAGGGTTAATTACAATAAAAATCTCAAACTTTGTTCAATTTTGCAATTATAACTCAAACTTCAAAAACTGACAATAAAATGCTCAAACTTTCAATTTTTTCAATTCTAAATGGGCATTAGTGTCTTCGTTAAATTTGTTGACGAAACTTGTCATATATTCCAAAAACCTTAACTATTAATACACGTCAGCCAAAATTAACACAACAAATTAAGATTAATAAAATGACATCGTTTAACCACATAATTAAATTATGTCATTGTTTAAAATGACTTAAATCACATTACGCAGTTCCGACGACCTCACACTTTGATTTTAATTTTTTCCTTCATTTTCAGTTTGTTATATTAATGTCCTCATCCTTCAATTTTCATATTATGCAACCCTAACATCCTTGCGCTGAGAGCAATGGGAGAACAAACTGAAACTGAAGAGCTTACTGATGTAGTACGCTGTAATGTGAGAGTAATTTAGGGCCTCAGGAAAATAAGTAGATAATGAAGGGTTGAGACTGTATATACTGATTTAGGTATTCCATTTTTAACAACGATGTCATTTCATTAATCTTTATTTGTTGTGTTAATTTTAGTTAACGTGTATTAATAGTTAAAGTTTCAAGAACACGTAACAAGCCTGACATAAACTTAAACGTAGAGACTATCTTCGGACTACAATTAAAAAATTGAAATTTTGAACATTTATTGTCACTTTTTAAAGTTTAGGTTATAATTGAAAAAAACGAAAGTTTAAGCATTTTATTGCCACTTTTTAAAATTCCAGCTATAATTGTAATTGATCAAAATTTGGGGTTTTTTTTAATTAACCATATTTTTTTGGTAATGGTATAAGGCAATGGCCGAAGCAAGATTGAGATTATGATGAATGAGTAGTAAAGTAAAATTGGGCAAGAACAGTAGTAAAATGTGAAACATAAGGATTTACGTGGTTCACCCAAGTTAGGCTACGCCCACAGCTAATGATTAGTGAAAAATTCACTATAATAGTGAAAAGTACAAAAAATAAACCTCTGGGGACCTAAGCACAACGAGGACATACATTTTTTGTGCAATCTCACAAAATAAAACTCTCTCCTAAAATAAAAGTGAATATAAATTTCAGCTAATATTGGTGAAAATAAACTCTTAAATTTTTGCTAAATGTCTCGACTTATCGCATGTTTAAAAATGGAGGGGCTCAAGATGCATTTATAATGCTCAAATTTTACAGCCTTTGCTTTGCACCATAATCCAATTTATTTACAAAGTCGATTGAAATAATTATGTTGCCGGTAAAAAACATTGCATATGATTTGAGCATTAAATGCTTACCTTAAAAAGTTTAACTTTAGATAGCTAGGCCAATATTTATAACCATAAATTTATTAATTTAAGAATTTGGGCAACTAACTCAACATTTATTATTCTTATAAAACCTATAATCCCACATACATTTAGATTTCACTTACTTTAATTGAACGTAATGTTGGGTGTAGCAGATGTATTTTGTGAGAAAGAAAAATAAAATGAACAAAATGGACACAAAATTTTTGGGCTACGTCCACGGACAAAACTTAGAATAATTCTTTCACTATTATAAATAATAGGTATACAGAGATAAAACCAAAATAGTGGCTCACAAGGTGTTTCTCCCAACCTAAAAATACTAACCTCACTATTTTGTCACTCATTAATCCTTTAGGAATATATTTCCTAACTTCAAAGCATTTGATTTGCTCTGATTTTCCTTCTATATTTGTTGTAATCTTTTCTGAAGCAGGGACTGCCTTATATAGGCACTCCATTACATGAAACAACTGCCTTGCAGTTGTCTTTTTTTCTTATTTTCAACAACTGGGAAATCGATGCCACAATTTTGGAATCATAGAGTCCCTCTATGTGAGAGGGACCTATCTCTAACAAATCTCCCTCTCCCGATTACATGGAGGGCTCTATCATGCCTGTTACTGATTGACAGTACTTAAACTTCCCTTTTGGTAGAATCTTAGTTAATATGTCTGGTCCATTTTCATCAGTATAGATCTTTTCTAACTGTAATTGTTTTGTCTCCATCACATCTCTGATCTAGTGATATCTCACATCAATGTGTTTTGATCTTGAGTGAAAAAAAGAATCATTCTTACCAAGGTGAATAGCGCTCTGACTGTCACAAAACAGTTGATATTGTTCTTGCTTGATACTAAGTTCATTAAAGAACTTTTTCATCTATAGCAACTCCTTACAGGCTTCCGTTACTGCAATAAACTCTGCTTTAGTTGTAGAAAGTGCAACACACTTTTGTAACTTTGACTGCCATGCCATAGCTCCTCCTGCAAAAGTAATCAAGTAACCTGATGTAGACTTTTTCGAGTCAACATCTCTAACCATATCTGCATCTGTGTAATTAGCTAAAATAGGTTATGTTCTTCCAAAACATAAGCGTATTTTGGATGACCCTCGAAGATACCTGAGAATCCACTTGATTACAGCCCAATGTTCCTTTCTATAATTAGAAAGGAAAAGACTCCTAACTCCAACTACATGAGTAATATCTAGCTGTGTACAAACCATGGCATGCATCAAACTTCCAACTACTGAAGCATATGGAATTCTAGACATTTCTTCCTTCTCTTCATCTATAGAAGGGCACTCTCTAGAACTCAATTTAAAGTGATTAGCAAGAGGACAACTAACTATTTTAGCTTTGTCCATTTTGAATCTCTGAAGTACTTTATCAATGTAATTTTCTTGTGACAACCATAGTTTCTTTTCACTTCGGCCTCTGATAATCTACATGCCAAGAATCTGCTTTATTGATCCCAAGTCTTTCATTAAAAAAGACTTATCCAACTATTTCTTTAGATTGTTGATTCTAGAAACATTATTACCAACAATCAACATATCATCTACATAGATCAATAAAATAATGAAATCATAATCAGAGAATTTCTTCACAAATACGCAGTGATCTGAAGTAGTCTTCTTGTAGCCTTGCTCTCCCATAATAGACTCGAACTTCTTATAGCACTGTTTTGGTGCCTATTTTAGACCATATAGACTCTTCTTTCGTCTACAAACATAGTCTTCTTTTCCCATTTTTACGAAACCCTCTGGCTACTCCATATATATCTCTTTTTCCAATTCCCCATATAGAAAGGCCAATTTTAACATCCATTTGTTCAACCTCCAATTAAAACTTGTGGCTAGCCCTAGCACTGTGTGTATAGATGACATTTTGACCTCGTCAAAGTCAATGCCCTTCTTTTGGCTAAATCCTTTGACCGCTAATCTTGCTTTAAATCGAGGATGGTCGCTGTGTTCTTCATGCTTTATCCTAAATACCCATTTATTCTTTAATGTTCTTTTGCCTTCTAGCAACTTCACCAGCTCGAATGTTTTATTATCATGCAAGGATTTTATCTTGTCTTGTATGGATTTTTTTATTTCTTTTTGTGTTCATCATTCATGGCTTTATCAAAGCTTTCTGGTTCTCTCTCGTCAGTCAGCATTACACACTGATCAATTGGATATCTATTAGATGGTTATCAATTTCTACTAGATCTACGTACTGGGACTGGAGAATCTTCAGGTGCTGGTGGTTGAATGTGAATACCATCATCATCCTCTGGTTCAACTTCATTGGGGGCATTTACGTTATCAGCTTCTAGCTGATCATTCTGCACTTCATCTCCAACTTGTTTAGGCACCACTGTTGGAGGATTCAATCGGAAGCTTGTTGAGTCATTATCAGAGCTTGGAACTTCCTTTTTCGCCTTATTGATATCTTTAATAGTGTTGGCCCCCGAATTTTTTTTAATTTTATCGAGCATGATTAGGTTGAATTATGAGATTAAATAAGATTGACATGAATTAGCATGTAGCATGAATTAGGCTAGGTGGCATG
>JANZLX010000212.1:12849040-12863845 GCA_025531955.1 Erythroxylum orinocense
TACATCCTTAGCAGCTAAAATACACTCTTAGCGTATTCCTACTAGGATGTCTAGCTTAGGTTGTTACTTAGGCTTCTCTACCAATTCTTTTGCTCAATCACTTTTGTCAGGTATACATACTTTTTATTTCAATCACCACATATCATTTTTTTCAATTCCACTCGAAAGTTTATATTCGTTTTCAATTATTCTATGGTACTCACCATTCTGTATCCTTAGCTTTTAGGCCTATTTACTTCTTTCCAGTAAAATTAATCTGAAATTACACTTCATTTTGCCCCATATTCCACTCAATAATTTTTTCACTTTTAATTGCACTAGATTTGGTAACCTCAATATCTAAATTTGCTCTAGTTCATTATAGAATTGTTTGTTCAATGTGTTAGAGTACACACTACCTTTACCAGTATAGCACTCATTTGTACATTCTTTAAACTCAATAATTTCCCCAAACTTACATAATTTGTACATTCCATAAATGACTTGGCACTTCTAATGTCTCTAAGGCCTCAATATCATAACACTTCTAAACCATGTATCAAAATCAACTCATAAGACTTTAATTGTCTCATGCATTCCAAAAACCACTTTATACTATTACAACAGATTGTATCTTACTCTCTGATGTGAAACCCCATTATATACTGTAAAATCTCTAAATCCCAATGATATTATTATCATCGGTGTCATATTCCTCAAATCTTCAAAACGTCCCTTTTTACTTTTCAAACACACTCAAACACCATCTATGATCACAGTCACTAATTGATACAATTTTCTAGGATCACATAAATCTTCAATATCATAATGCTATTGTGGTATTATTAACTCCAACAGATATCACTCAGATTTTTCCTCGTGCCCATAATAAATTCTTGCAATTCCTTAAGTGACTAGTTCCTCAGTTAAGGTAATATCTCTCATGTCATTTTGACTTCTTGTCACTACTGATTTTCTCTTCTCATTCGATTTCTTTTAATTCACATCGACTTATTCAAATTCTTATTCAATCGTACTAATTCCTCCACGCATTTTCAATTCATTAAATACTTCACTTTGCATGTTGGTCTCACTTCCTCATATTCAATTTAGATCTCTCGAACATATTTACATCAATTGTAATGTGGACCTATATTCTCCTCACATTTTCAATAGGTTCACCTCGAATTTAAAATTCACTCATGTAGTTGGATACTTTACATCAAACAAAATGCAAACAGTCTCATTAGCATCTTCCACTTCTTATGTCTAAATCTCTGCTTGGGATATGACTCCATTATTCACTTTTGGTTTATTACATATTCATTTCTTATTTGTTGCTTCATTGCTCACTCTTAAATTAAATCGTCTGATCAACTTAACTCAATTTAGGGAAATTCTTCTTTAAAAGAAGATTTCTTGCTACGTCATCGATACTGTTTATGAAATCCTCATCAATAAGCTATTTTCTATAATTACTTATTAGTCATTCTTAGTACCTCAAGAAGATCAATTTCATCTATACATAATATCTCAATAGAATCAATTTATGCCATAGCTTGTATGATCGAAACATCCTTTGTACTGAGGCTCTGTGAGGTATTAGACAATTTCATTTACACTAATACCTTGGGATATTTCAGCAAAACCATTACATCTTATCTAGAGATGTATTTATGTCAATTTACCAATTGGTAGCTTATACTAAGGGTACTTTAATCCCATTCAATTCTAGATAACTTTTCTCCTTTGGTGCCAGTCTTCGATCGTGGGAATTGTGCCAAAATCATGTCCTTCTTCTTTTTCCTTAAATTCATCACCTATGATAACATCATTAACAATCTCAATTCCTTCCCAATGAATCACTATAAGTACTCTCACATCTTGCTCTAACCCATCTTGATTGGCACTTATTCAATAAGTCACCGATTACTTCCTATATCATCTCCACGCATATTATTCACATAAGCTTAATAGTTTCACTTGTCATGGTGAACGTACTATCCGATGTCCATTTACAATGGCAAATCAAACTTAACAACTTTTCATATTCACTATCATTGTCTCGTCTTCCACTTGTCATTTATTTCATCTCACACATATTTATTTTCAATCAATTTATAATTGTAGGGGCATAACCCAGATGAAGCTTAAATCTCCAATCCATAAATATATTCTCGTACTGAATCATAAACTCTTATATCGATAATCACACAACCATTCTATGTCCAAGTTCAACCTTTTAAGGTCATAACAACTTGGCTTGTACACCTAAATCTCATTTTTTTTCTTATCCTTATTTTTTTAAAACAACCCATGACAGTGTATTCACATTTATATCTCACCTTTGAGGACATATCACCAGAACGCAATAAAATAATACATCCACCGATATGGATACACTGAATCATTATCTATTATAACCATCCATATAATATTTCGTTTCCCATATATATATATCCTTAATCAATCCAGAATTTCTGATGCATAATCATTAGGAATTTTCGGTCTCAATTTTTCCCTAATATCTCCTGATACTGAATTAGAAACTCTTATCACAATACTTAGATAACCATTTCGGTTTCAAAGTCATCCTTTTATAATCATAACAATTTTATGATTTCCTTTCATTCTGCCTGTACACTTTAGTCCCCTTTTTACTCATATTCTCATTTTTCTCAATCCACCCATAACAATATACCTATTCATACCTATATCAACTTCAAGGGTACATACCCCTTTGGGGTGAATCTTTATCTATCATACAAAACCGGATACAATTTCTCATCTCCAAAATATCCATAAACCTTTATTTTCTCACATTCTGTCATATCCTCATTCTTTTTCAACACTTCTAACAGCTTAGACCCTTAAGAAAATGCTCATACATGTGACTCATACGGGGGATCAGTTGCTGCAATCTGCTATGACATGACTAATATGCATAAGCATATAACTTGACACATGTTTTAGAATGCCCATATAAGATAGTACTTCTGGTCCCTGATACCACATAAATGTAGCACCCCACTCTCGCAATAACTCGAACCCGACATCGATGGTGATATCCGAGTCCGTGCCCCGTGAGGGTGGCATGCTAAAGCACTCAATCACTCGAAAATCAGTACAATTTTTTTTCGGAAAATCAATGACACATTTTGCGGAAATCATTACTCAAATTGGGCCTACATTCATTCATGCACATTTTCAATTTACAAAATTTCAATAGCCATTCGGGTTGTACAAATTATACAATTCATTACAGAATAGAGAAATGTAATGTAGACGCGAACTGATCCCGACCTCTATTCTTCACTTGTATGCTGTAGGTATACTCCCGTTGGCCTAATAGAGTATTCTTCTGATCCTGAAAAATAGTTGCAAATTTTGGGTGAGTTTTGCGAACTCAATGAGTGACCATCATCGATGACTCACCCAATCACATAACACATAATTCACACATCACACTTTATTTCACATTTTCCAATATTTCACATATTCATATTATTTCACATTTAATACACTGAATCATTCATATTATGCATATGCAATGAACATAAGATTCAATTTTCATTTATTATTATCCTTATGACCGAGTGCCTTTTTATTCGCTTATATCCCTTAGTGGATACCGAGCTGTAGCACATAACGTCCTATATCCCTTAGTGGATACCGGGTACAGTCGCACTCGAGCTAGAGAATCTAATCACATTCTAAGCTTTAAGCTCTTTATCCTGGCGACTCCAGTCATAACTTCCTTTATCTTTCACGCATTCAAGCGATGAAATGCATCACTGCATGCACTTGTTAGATCACATTCACTTATCATCAGATCGTAGTCCGACATTCATCATATAGTTGAGTATTCACTTATCATTTTGCATGCAATGCATATTTCGAAAATATTTAATTCATCTTATTCACATACAATGAGCACATCAATAATTCAGATCAATCATCATAATCATCAGACCTTCTGTCCAGAATCCAAACACAATCAATTACATTTATATATACATTCATCATACAGAGATCAATGTATACAAAATTCAAATAAAGCAATCAATGAAGTGAGAGCATCTGCGTCTACTCATTGTACGCTACAAAATAGCATTTGCTTCCAAATTCTGGAACGCTTGTATGCGGACACTTGACCTTGTTTGCTTGCCAAAACTTCAAGTCAAAATTGTCTTTCCCTTTTTTCTTGGGTAGGATTCTCTTGGTTTCCTTGATTCTTCACCAAATGAAGAGATGCTTAGCTCAAACGGAAGCTCTTTCCTTCCTCTTCCTTTTTTTTCTTGAACATTTCAAAATCTCTCTTAAAGGCTAAGGAAATTAAAACCCTAGCTTGTTTTCCCTTCTTTCTCTCTTTCATTTTTTGTCATGCTTTCTTTCTCTTATCTCTTTTCTCATCCACTCATTTTGTTTCACTATAATCTTCCCATTCACGTTTTTCCCCTTTATTTATAAGCAAAACAATACTTCTTCT
Organism: Erythroxylum orinocense; assembly: GCA_025531955.1. Classification (NCBI taxonomy): domain Eukaryota; kingdom Viridiplantae; phylum Streptophyta; class Magnoliopsida; order Malpighiales; family Erythroxylaceae; genus Erythroxylum; species Erythroxylum orinocense. The sequence continues at coordinate 12,853,509 of JANZLX010000212.1, forward strand.
TCCAATTATGCCCTTAATGAGTCCAAAAAGTCCATTTTTTCCTTCCTTCTAAGTTTATGTTCTTTTAAACTTAAGTATCTTGCCAAAAATACCCTTGAATATTTTAACATAACATTTATTCTAGAAAAATACCCCCATTGTCTTAAGTTTCTAATTCCACCGAAAACATTCCATTTGGTTTAGTGATTCAAAAGATATACTTCAAACATTTTTGGACTGCTCTTGTCCAAAACAATATACTATACACAACTTCCATCTAAAATTTAAACATCTTAGAGATTGAATTAGATACCAATTTGTCGTACCATTTGTAGCTCCATGTATCCAGTTTATCCCAAATCAAAAATCATCTCATTTAGATCTCTACTGATCTAGAAAACACTAAAATACTGAAGTATGTTTAGTGGATTAAGACCAGTTCATATCCTTTAAGAACACACTCACCATCCCACTCTTCTCACTCAATCTTTATCACTTCAGTTCATATGGCTATGATTCTTGGGAGAGATGTAGAGAAGAAGTTATTTGGAAGTCTAGAGAAGAAGTTATGGCCAAAAGAAGCAACCATGTTTTTGACCTCAATCATACTTTAATCTATTTCAGGGAAACAACCATAACTTTCTGTAGAAATTTCTGATTGAGGTGTTCTTTGGATGGTTCGAAATAAGACTTCAAGAGCTACAACTCTCTTGAAGATGTTGAAGGCAAATTCTTTCATTTGAGAGGTTGAAAATAGAGCAGATGATATGACGTCAATTTTGAGACGAAGTGACGTCATCAGACAAAACAAGGTTAGAAAAATTGCCATAATGTTCCCTACAGATATTAGATTGACTTCATTTTTAGACTATTGGAAAGAAGACTTCTAGATCTACAACTTTCATGAAGATCTCAAAGGACAATTCTATCGTCTGACTTCTATATTGTCTCACTTTTGTATCATCTTACTTTCACTTCGTCTTACTTTTCCGTCTTACATTTGCTTCTTACAACTTCGTCTTACTTTTGTGTCTTACAACTTCGTCTTACTTTTGCATCTTACTTTTCCATCTTAAAACTTCGTTTTACTTTTTCGTCTCAAAACTTCGTCTTACTTTTTCGTCTCAAAACTTAGTCTTACTTTTTCACTCTCCAGAACATTTCCACTTATAAAGATCATAACTTTTGACTCCGATATCCAAAAATTCCATACTATATACCATTGGAAAGATATAAAATTTTATGAAAGGAAACTTTGCCAAAATCTATTTATATCAATCCTGATTTTGCCCCCAAAATCTGAAGACGAATTTTCCATTCATACACCAACATATTGCACCAAATTCTTAACTCCATGAAATTTTTTAGACTCTTAGAGACAGAACTGAAATTCGATGTCTTCATAAAAAATGTATCCATATGTTTCTAGTTTAATCTAAATTAAGAATCATCTCATTTAGATAACTAAAGAAAACGTTATGGCTAACAGACCAAAGCACCCTTAGAAAACATTTTCCAGATCACTACCAATTTGGTTTTTACATCTTTCCTTCTCACAACTCATACCAAGATTACTCTTTCTACTCCCTCTACTTGTCATTTTCAATAAGATCACATTTAAAATCAATTATACTTAGAAGTTGTCAATGAATGCATGTACCACTTTTTATGTGCGAACATTCAATATTTATATGCATATATGATAACATTATGCATGAGCAAGAAAAATGCATTTCCTAATCTCTCTTTAAACTCTCATGTACTAAAATTTTGGGTCTTAACCCTTAACATTGGGACTGGATGTTACAAAAACTTTATGATATCTAAGGTCAAACATAATTGGATCAACAAGATAATGGGAAAAGAAGGATAGAATAATTCCTAAGTCTTCAAATTTTGATTAACCTCAATTTTATTCGCAGCTCAATTATTCAATTCCTTACTTGTTTTGTTTTATTAGTTGTTTTAATTTCAATTATTTACTTTAATCAAATCATTCTTTAATACCTTAGACAAATTTCTATTCAAGTTGTCAGGTTTCTAATAGTCCTTGTGGGAACGATACCTTTGATACTACAAGATACGAAAGTAAGAAAGAAAGATCTGAAGAGCTAAATGCCAAAAAGCGATAGAAAGAACAATGGTAGAGGAAATAAATGACAAATAGTAGTAAAGGACCCTAATGAACTTCATAAGGTCAGGTTCAATGCAAATCATAAGGGAATTACGTGACCATTAAGTGCAAGCAAATATTTTTAAGGTTAAGCCAACATTATTAAATATACGGCAGACTAATGTATACTTTTATGAGTTGACCAATGAGGATCCCAATGCTCATCTGACTAATTTCTTAGAAATTTATGACACCTTCCAATATAATGGGTTATCAAAAGATGCTATTAGGATGAGGCTCTTTCCCTTTACACTTAAGGATAGAGCTAAGGTATGGTTAAATTTATTAAACCCTACAAATGTCACAATATGGGAGCAGTTGGTGCAATCATTTTTAGATAAATACTTCCCTTTGACTAAGACAATGAGGCTTATAAAGGAAATTACTAATTTCTAGCAAACTAAAGGGTATTCTCCATATGAAGCGTGGGAGTGGTATAAAGAGTTGTTGATGAAGGAGTTCTTGTTGCAAAAACTTTTTACAAAGGAGTTAATCCACCCAAGTGGGGCACCACTGATACAATTTTTGAAGGATAGTTGATGAGAAAAATAGTTAAGGAGGCAAAAGATTTGCTAGAGGAGGCGACAAACAATAGCTATTTTTAGACTTCGGACCGAAGTAGACAACAATCAACCTTCAGGGAACGAAAGAGAATGATTATTGTAGATTCAGTGATAGCGCTACAAGTTGAAGTTGCCAACCTAACCAAGCAACCAAACAGCCTAAAAGCCACTTCTTCCTCTCCATTTAAAGCAATTCAGCATGGATGCGAGTTATGCAGGCAAGGGAGTCGTATCACAACTAATTGTTTCTTAGTGCAAAATAACAATGCGGAATAACTCAACTACATGGGAGCACAATTTGGTTGGGGAGGCAACAACCCTTATTCAAACATGTACAATCCTGGGTAGAAGAACCACTTAAATTTCTTGTGGTCTAATAATGCAAAAACTTAAGTAAGAAATCAAGCCCATTAGGATTGCATCAAGATAAGTCTCGTTAATGGGATTCAAAGATGGACAAGTTTATGGACATAATAAATTCCAAGTTCCCGATTATAGAAGGAAAGTTCGAGTAAGTAGTAAAGAATAATGTCGCTTCTATTCATAATCTGTAGGTTCAAGTGGCCCAATTAGCCAGTGCATTATCTACGAGAAGTGAGAGGAGTCTCCCAAGCAATACATAAGCAAATATAAGGGAGAAACTTAAGGTTATCACACTTAGGAGTGGGAAAGAGCTATAAGAACCAGTAAAAAAAGCTGAAACTTATTTTGTAGAAGACCAAGAGAAGTAGAAAAAGGATAAAGGGAAGAATAAAGATCCTCCTTACATTCCTTCTCTTCCATATCCACAAAAACTTCCATTCCCATAAAGACTTCATAAGACTAAATTTGATGCACAATTTGCAAAGTTCATGGTGAAGCTGAAGACTTTGCAAATTGAACTTTGCAAATTAACTTGTCTTTTATGGAGACACTAAAACATATACCCAAGTATGTGAAGTTCCTTGAAGATATACTATGAAACAAGATGACTTAGGAAGATAACCAAATGGTTGTGCTGATGGAAAGCTACAGTTCCATCATCACCAACCATATGCCTTCAAAAGTGAAGGACTCAAGGAGCTTTACGATTCCTTGTGTCATTGGTGATTTAGAATTCATGAAATGTTTATATGACTTAGGTGAAAGTATTAACCTTATTCCTTTGTCAATTTTTAGGAACTGAGGCTAGATGAAGTGAAGCCAAATTTGATGTTTATTCAATTAGCATATCAATCAATCAAGCAATAATTTGATGTGTTGGAGGACGTCATTATTAAAGTGGAAAATTTAATTATTCTTATGGACTTCGTGGTATTAGACTTCGAAGAGGATAGGAATTGTCCTCTCATTCTTGGAAGGCAATTCATGAATATTAGGAGAGCTCTAATTGATGTTTAGAAGGAAAATTGATTCTTTAGATTGGTGATAATCACGTAGAGTTTAACATGAATAAAGTCTTGAAAAATCTGAAAGAAAGTAGCTCTTATATGAAAATAGACATCATGGATGAATGTATCAAAGAGAAAGAGGAGAGCTGTAAAGAGGAAGTGAGTTTTGAGGAAGTTGAAAGTGAAGAAGAAGGAGAGAAGGAAGAGTTAGGTGTTCCAGCACATCAAGACATTTTAGCAATGTTTTAAAGACTAGACTGGACATCGAACCGGTTAAAGCAAAAGAAAGGTTAAAGGTTTAACCGTTGCTTTAACCGATATTAAACATGTTATAAAACTAGTATATAATAAATAAGAAGTAAAAATTTTGAGTAAATAAAAGTAACATATTTTATTGAAATAAAACAATTTATTTTACTCCATAACTGCTTTTGATTCAATTCAATGTCGATTCTAAATTTATGAAGGGTTGATTACTCTCTCTCGAGACCTAATCATTTATCCCTAATTGATTACGAAATTCCAGATTTTGCAACCTCTTGATTCACAAAATCTACCTAACGTTTTCAACTAGTTCTTAAGTGATATATCGAATAATTGGGTTTTCACACAAGATCTCTCTTTATATGATTTCCAATTTGATATTTGTGAGACTTATTAGGTAAATAACTCTCATTGCCTAACCTAATCAGATTACTTTCAACTCACTCTCTCGATTTATTATTAAAGTATTAGCATACCTAAACATCACAATGACAGAAAATTGAATTGAAGTTAACAACAATCGAGTCACAAAATCACTTAAGAACAAATCCAAGTCTGAAAATTAGCGCATCCTAAATGTGAATAACATATTTAAATCCACATTACACATCAAGTTTAATGAAACAAACAAGGAAGGAAAGAAGGAACTTGATTTGAACTCAAACTTGAAATCTAGAATTTTTAGATTGCTCTTCCTGCTTCTCCGTCTTGCTCTCTCAAATTGGAAGATGATGGCTGCTCTTTTTTTAGTGTTTTGTGTTCTTAAATAGTTTTTTAGGCTTCTAGGGTTTTTATAGGGTTTAACCACTTAATTTGGTTCCAAAAAAACCCCAAAACGTTAAAATTACAAAAAGAGTTATGTGTTGGAAAAGATGAAATTCGCAGGAATAACAGTCTGTGCTCTTTGTCACGATTGTGGCAAGATAAGTCATAATTGTGGCCTACTTCCATACTTCCAGTTCTTTTCTTTTCTTCAATTTCCTATTTCCATACACTCAAACACACATCCAACACCTCTTGAAACACAAAATTAAGATCCAAATCATGCTCAAAACTATAAAAGCACTTAAATTATAAACAAACACTAATAATAACATAATTCTAAGCCTATATATATATGATAATAATCTAAGAAATACTTGAAAACACACTTAAACATTTATCAAAACATAGTATAATTTACACCTATAAAGTATATTGTCCATTTTTAAGTGATTGATGCTTGAGGTTAAGTTAATTCCATAAGATTTTATGTCATTGTACCATTATTTCATGTTACATGATTATGTAATTATATGTTTATGTGTTTTCATTGTTTGTGATTTTTAGTTTTACTTGAGGACAAGCAAAGGTTTAATTTTTAGGATGTTGATAGGTGTAGATTATAGTATTTTTTCTAGGTATATAAATGTTCTTAAGTATTTCCTTAGATGATTATCATATGCTTAGGATTTAGAATAGTTTTATTGTTAATGTTTGTATGTGTTTTAGTTGTTTGATTAGTTTAAAGCAAGAATTGAACCTTAATTTTATGTTTCAAAAGGTGTTTGTTGTGTTTTTGAGTGAATGAAAATAGAAAATCAAAGAAAAGAGGAAAAAAAGAGTAGAAAAGAGAAGGAATTGGAAGTATGAAACAATGTAGGACAACCTCATGATCGTGACAAATGTGATAGAGAGTAAATTCCATCAAATTTCATCTTTTCTAACTTGTGAATTTTTTCTGTACTTTTGACATTTCGAGACTATTTTTGGAACCAAATTAAGTGGGAAAATCCCAAAAGGAACCCTAGAAGCCTCAATAACTATTTAAGAATAAGAAAAATATAAAAAAGGCATCAGTCACTAGATCAAAAGAAGATTAAGAGGAGACATCAAAAGAGCTTCAGAGAATTCCAAATTTCTAGGTCAAGACTCTAGCTAGTTTTCCTTTCTTTTCCCTTTATTTCTTTCATTGTCATGGATGTTTATTTGGATTGTTATGATGTTTAACATGATTATGGGTTTCTAACTCCATATTAGGGATTGTTTTTTAATTATTTTGTTGAACTTTATTCTTATTGAATTCAGTACATCTATTAATGCTTTGTGATAATTTTTATACTTTTACTTGGTAATAAATCAAGAGAGTTAATTAAGTTATATGTACTAAAATGTGTAACGAGGATTGGTAGCTTAATAGACCTACAATTATTAGATTAATAACAATTGAAGAGAGTTCTTAATTGTGAATTAATTATCCTTAGGATTGCTTCAAATCTAATTGAATATTTAGGAGTAGTTTTTTGAATCGAGGGATTACAATTATTTTATTATCGAACTCAATTAGGATTACTTGATTAGATCTTAAAAGGGGGTAATCAAAACCTTAAGATATCTAAGATTGATAATTAGATTAACAAGATAAAAGGAAAACAAAACAAGTATAGAATAATTCACGAGTCTCTAACTTTAATCAACCCTATTTTATTGCCTCAATTATTTACTTGTTTTGTTTTATTATTTATTTCAATTTAAATAATTTATTTTAATTTAAATCAATCTTTAATACTTTAGACAATGTTTTATTCAGGTTGTTAGGTTTCTAATTAGTCCTCGTGAAAACAATACCTTTTTTATTACAAGTTATGATATGTATACTTATGGTATTGAAAGTTTTATTATAAAACTTATCAATTGTAAGCCCTTCACCACTATCTAATTCCAATTCAGAAGCTAGCAAATTCATAAACCATGCCCGAGAATTAGTATTCTTTACCTCTATAATAGCCCAAGCCAATGGATACATTCTAAAGTAAATCACTTGTTAATATATAAATCACGTATAATATGTAAAATACACAAGAAAGGGGGTTGAATTATGTTAAATTGTTTAAAATATTAATCTTTAAAATCTTCTTGATTTTCTTTACAAATTCAGACGATTACAAAAACAATTCATTTAATTTGGTAAGTAATGCAATGGCGAAAATTAGTATCTATTTTTCTAACAACAAGAAAATTAAAGAGATAAGAGTTCAAGTATATGACACCGCGATTTATCCTAGTTCATCCTTAACCTTGAGCTACGTCCCGTCCTCAGAGTCTATTTAAGATTTCACTATATCCTTCAACGTTACAAGTATTATTTCTACACTTGCAAAGCCTCTTCAGGTCTCTTTCACAAAGTATTCTTTATCTGCTTCCTTAACCTCTTTAGGCTCTAGCCTTTCTTTTCACATGAAAAGATATTGTTTGAGCATCACGTTACAGATGTATTTGCTCTCTCTCTTCATAATATTTTTTACTGTGTGAGCACTTGAGCACATAATTTCTCTAAGTATGCTTTTACAACGAGAATTCTTTTCTCTTTTTTGTATTTTATCTGTTTTTATTTACAAATATAACTAATATTTATTGCCTAAATCTTCAACAGTCTTCTTGAGAATTCTGTTTGTCGAATCTTCTAAAAATTGTTATTAGTTGAGTCTTGTAACCAACTCCAACTAACTGACGTTCTAGAACATTCTTCAATCACATCGTCTTGCATAGATTCATATGCTTCGTCTAGTGTCTTAGACTAAGCACTTCATCTGATCCATCTTATTCAGCTTTTACTTAAGTATCATCTTGATTTGATGATTTATGCCACTTACATTTATCTGCGCACTTCACAAATTTATCAAAACAGTTCACACACTTCTATGATTATTATTATTTGACTTTCATCAAAATTAATAGAAGAAGTGAAGTTTAACAATCTCCCACTTTTTGATGATAACAAATAATCATAAGATTAGAAGATAAAAATAATATTCAGACAAATAAAGATAATAGTCAGACAAAAAAAAAGCAAGATATATAATGATAAACAAAAATTTCTAGTTCTTTCAACTATTCTCCCCCTATTTGTTATTAATAAAAAAGATAGTTCATTTTAGACGCTTTAAAATTTCAGAAAACATTTGTTGAATATTAGTGCAGATCGTCTTGAGGTCTTCTTCTATAGGAACATGTAAAAGTGCTATTTCCTCATGAATATCACCCACTGCATCACCTAGTTCATCAACCCTAGTATTAATTTCTTCAATGTTTTTAGCTAAGGCTTCCTGAACTTCTATCTGCTTGTGACTAGATTCATTCCATTTGATGAAATTCTTCAAGAAATCCAAATTAACAGTAGCATCTTGTAGTATTTCACTAAATGGATGAGTGTGTTCAAAAACAAATTGTTTTCTAGGTGAATCATTTAATTCTATGATTTTAATTGAGGGTAATTTGAAAGGTTGTTTTCCTTCAGGGATATCAAGATCATCAGGCCTGGGTAATTTTTAAATTGGCTGCCCTAGAAGATGTAAAATAGTTTTAACTGAAGAAATGAAACCTAAGGGTTTGAAATGAATGAGTAAATGCACAAAGATTGCTAAGTTAAAATCGATACCTTCAATTGTGATACTTTTATACCTTCCTTCTGATATTGTGCCAACTACCTTGAAACTTTCATCTTTAGTAGATACTCTAAAATTACTTTATGATTCCCTTGATATATGATGTGATACATAGACACCTACAGGTTGAGCTGCATGACATATATCATCTATATCCTTCACTGCCACTTGAATCTCTTCTTCTGTGAGATCTTCTTCGTGTCCTTAAGGAAACTTCATCTTCTTTCCTTTTTCTTTGCTTATGACTAGTACAAGGCGTCTAGGTTGTACATCTAGTACAATCTTGATTGTCATTCTGCTTGTTACTGGATAGATTGTATAAAAAACTTTAGTAATCTTCAATAGATAAGGTTATGTCTTTTCATCTCGCAGAATACTATATAGTCTTCGTTCTTCAGGATTTAGAAGATGTATCGTCTGATCATTTACTGTTATAGATTCAACTTAAACCTTAACTATCTGTTTAAAAATTTCTCTGATGATAATTGAACTTCTGTTATGATCAGGTGTTGATTCTTCTATGATCTTCATCTTTAAATATTCTTTCTTTATCGGTTGAGGAGGGTTATAACGCATTAGTTGTTGTTTTACAGTCTGTGTCTCTTCTAAAACATTAGATGATGAAACCTTCTTCTGAACAAGTTTCATCTTCTTTTATCCTTCTACTGATTTGGAAGAGAGTTATTATTGAGACTTCTTCTTCTCAAATACTAACTTCCTTTTTATCTCTGCCTCTCCAGATGGTTGTTTTGATTGAGTTTGAGGGATAGAGACAATTGATTTGGTAGGTTGCTGTTGTTGCTCTTGCTCTTTTTTACTTTTAGAATCTCCACCAAGAATCAAAACTTTCTGCTTCTTCTGTTCTTGTTGTCGTAATGTCATTAATCTTGGTGACCTTTTTGACTTCTCAGACCTTTTTGATTGGAGCGTCTCAGCCTTCCTCTTTAAAGACACTTGGTGAGTTAGTTGTTAAACCTTACTTTCCTTCCTTTTTGGAAACGTCTTGGCTTGTATCTACTTATCAGACGATTGTTTAACCTTTTTCTCTACTGATTTTCTTTCGGACGATCGAGGTTTTGCTTGTATTTTTGATGAAACATTTTCTTTCTTGCTACGTCTTACTGAAAACTCCCCCTTAGAGTGTGCTTTCGGTGTAAAATCTACATCCGCGTCGACTTCAATCTTGATCCCCATTTTGTGAATATTAGAGGCATTGATAACACTCTTAACACTCATCTTTACTTTGTTTCCTCTATTAAGTAGGATTCTAGATTCTTTGAAGAATCTTGTTAAAAACATACCGTAAGGTAAAGAACTACTCTTCAAATGATAATCCTCCCTAGTCTTTATCATGTACTTCAGAATCAAGAATGGAAGATTAACAGGTTGGTGAGTGAGTAGATGAAACAGACAATGCTCATTGATTGAACCAAGTTTACATTAGAAATTGGCCTCACTTTCTTAACTGTTTGTGCACTTGTTGACTGCTAATTGATGATTTTTGTGCTTAAATTGGTTCCTCATATTGAGCTTTCATAATTTGCAAATTGCCAGTACTTTGTCA
>JANZLX010000212.1:12909329-12923036 GCA_025531955.1 Erythroxylum orinocense
TGTGGTTGATCATCTGGGTGTGAATATTGTATGTGGTTATCCGGTGGTAGCTCATCAGCACTAGGGTTTCGGGTGACGGGTTAAGGCAGCGTCAACGAAAGGGCAGCGGGTAATCGCAAACCTATTCGTTGCAACACAAGTGCCGCGACGGCGGCTACATCAGGATTGGTTGCTGCCGCCTGACTTATCTGAGTGGTTCTAGACGTGGTGCCCTAACGCCCGGCCCCACGGTGGGCGCCAACTGGTTCTATCTGATCTTGATGGGGTTGGACGCCATTGTTTGGATCCATTAGTCCGGTGATCTTAACTAGAGAATACCTGCAAAACAACAGAAGGCACACCGGGGGTTGATTTTCGGTAGGCCCCTCCGACGCTCAAATTAGTCTTTTTGTATAGGTTTTGGTAGCTATGAATAGAAAACAACAAGGTTCTGATCTCGTACCTATATCATGGCAAAGTAGTATCTTATATAAGGAATAGTTGTTAGGTTTAGGTCTTTCCGTAGGTCTTTACGTATGCATGGGAGGTTACTACCTGCGAATGGGTTGTGGACTCGTTGACCTAGACCTGGGCCTAGCATAGCCGACCTAACCATAGATCATTATAGAATTTGTTTATATCAATATTTATAAACCTAATATAGTGAGTAGTAATGTTTGTATTGTAAACCCAATATAATGTGTAGCAAGCAGGAATTATGTCGCATAGTATATTGCATAAATAATATATAACTACTATATTTTACTTTAGTTATTTTATCATACAAAACTACTTATGTTGAACTTTTAAATTATATTTTACATGCACATGAAATTATACTATTTAATTTTATGTTATCTTATGATTAGGTCAAATAAGAGATTTTTAGAACATGGCCTAAATGGTGGGCTAACCTTATCATTAAATAAAACGACCGTTCACTCAATTATATCAAATTAATTATAAAAGATATAAATTGATAATTTCTCTATTCATTAAATTTACAATTAATCAACACATTCAAAACAATTCCTTAAAAAAATGCAAAATGGAAACAATTGACGAAAAAATTCAATTTATTATATATATATATATTTCATAAATTTTGTATGCATTACATGATTTATATTGTGAAAATTATATCCTGAAGTCCCAAGAAGATCGTGTGATTAATTATTAGTACAAAATTCTTCGAATCTGACAAGTCCTGCGTGTTAAGAAGGTACTTGTCTACACGTAGAGAACTCCTGCACTGTCAAATTCTGCTGATGCGGTTCTTGTCATATCCGATGTATGGCTTTCCCTGTAATACTATATCCCTCCATATAACCTTATCTGCAGCCTCATTTTCCCGCACCACATACCCCGACTTCGCAGTTCAGACCATGAAACCTTGTGCTCGAGCATCTTTGAGCTTTTTTCTGTGCTGCTTTCTTGCCATCTTAATCCAAATCTTATACTTCTCGCCGATAACTCCGGACTTGCTTGAACTGCCTCCGGATTCTTCACCTTCTGCACTTCGACCGAACAAACTTTTGCAGGTGAAGAGGTTCAGCGAATATTTTGGAAAGTGTTTAGTCTGTGAGGGCTTTTTGAATAGTTTGAGTTTTTTTTCCCCCTCCCCACAGGAAGTGGTTAAACTTGGAGAAGGAGTCGTCAAGGGCCCAGAGGATATTTGGGTTGACAGAGATGGTGTATTGTATACAGCTTCAAGAGATGGTTGGATCAAAAAGATGCATAAAGATGGAACCTGGGAAAGCTGGAAGAAGATAGACAGTGACAGTTTACTTGGTCTCACAGTCACAAAAGATGGGAATCTCATAGTTTGTGACGCTATAAAGGTAAACCATTTTTAAGATAAACGCAAGAATTGAGATTTCATAGCATAGGAACCAATTTAAGTACAGGCTTCAATCCAGGGTCTGCTTAAGGTCAGTGATGATGGAGTAAAAGTTATTGCATCCCATCTGAATGGGTCCAAAATAAGGTAATAGACTGTCAATAACAAAGCAGAGTTAGACGGTAGAACATCTAATTGAGTGCTATTGTAATGGGTTAGTTTTGCAGATGAAGTGATCGAAGCTTCAGATGGGAGTCTATATTTCACTGCTGTAAGCACCAAATTTGGACTCCATAACTGGTATCTAGACGTTCTGGAGGCAAAACCTCACGGGCAGTTGCTCAGATACGATCCCTTTTCGAACGAGACATCAATTCTGCTTGATGGTTTGTGCTTCCCTAATGGGGTTGCTATCTCAAAGGAAGAAGATTATCTGGCATTCTGCGAAACTTGGAAGTACGTGTAACAAACAGTACATAGCTCAGGACATTGCCTATTCTCCTGTAGGCTGTAGTGCCGGAACTTTCTCATTTGGGAGTTCCTGAGTGCCATGGAGTTGGCATACGTCCTATAAGCTATATAGTTAATTAAGCCAGCATTCCAATAGTAGCACTACTTTGCTTTAAGGATCAGCATTACTCATGCTTTAAATTTGCAGGGTTTTTCACAGTTTTTTCTTTTGCTCCAGATTTAGGTGCCGTAAGTATTGGCTGAAGGGCGAGAAGCAAGGAACAACAGAGATCTTTATCCATAACCTTCCTGCAGGTCCTGACAACATCAATTTGGCACCAGACGGGTCATTCTGGATTGCATTATTACAGGTAAACAGACGACAAGAAAGGACAAAATTTTTCCATTTAAGATAAACGTAACTCCTTAAGTCTGCTAGATCGGCTTATAACCTTACTATGGAAGTTCTTAATTATATCCCGCAGTTAACAACCCCCGGACTGGAGTTTCTCCATACCTCAACTCTATACAAGCGCTTTGTGGCATCATTTCCTATGCTAATAAATTTCGTGGATGGCACCCGCAAGAAAGCAATGGTTGTTAATGTGGCATCTGATGGCAACATTATCAGAAATTTCGATGATCCTGAAGGAATTGTGATGTCCATGGTGACATCGGCATTCGAGTTTGAAGACCATCTTTACTTGGGAAGTCTGAACACCAACTTCATTGGGAAAATCCCCCTGAAAGCTGCCTAGAATTAGAAAACCATATATACTATGAACATTATGTGCACGCATCTCCACCAGTAGCACAGAATAATACGTGCAAAACCCAGGTCCCTTGTGCACGCATCTCCACCAGTAGCACAGAATAATACGTGCAAAACCCAGGTCCTTGCCTATAGCTAAATGTGTTTTAAAGGCTAGCCAGATTTCACGTTGGACATGCACGGCAATAAAACGCGAAAACTACTACTACAACATTTACTCGATTGAAGTCAACTTCATCATCTCTTCAAAATTAAACACCGTCCAGTAGAGTAACAACATTAACGTGATTTAATAACTCGAGAAATTTTAAAAGCGACACAGCATGCGTTCAACATGACAACATTCTTCTTTCAATCCATGCCCTTGTCAAAATATAATTTATATTCCAATGCACATTTACGTGCCCCACAACTTCAGTCACGCTCACTAATAGCAGTCAAATGTTCATCAATTTCCTCAGTAGAAAGGGCTCTGAAAACTCGATCAACTTCCCTCACAACTCCCACCTGGAAAAGCATCAAAATATCCAAGTGAATGACCGTTGAAGACAGAAGTATTTCAGGAAAATTCTATAGTGGTCTGATTGCATCATAAGACTATATATGTTGCACTCATCATGCCAGGCCTAACAAATATGTTACAGGTGCAACTGGAAGTTAAAAAATGGCAATAGTCTATTTGGAGTCAATGGAACTTTGGTATTCTGGCTATCTTCAACATCGGATATCTTGTTCGCTCCTCAAGTAACAACACGAGACCATTTTACTTAACTCTTGAATATGCCAGTAAGACAAGTACCTCTATCTCAGTCGCCTTGAAATCCTCCTGAAGAACAGATTGCAGAGCAGATATGGCCGTCTGCAACAATGTAAGATTGATTGATATTAGGACCTCGGCAGAAAATTCAACTCCAAAATACTATTATAAGTTGCAAACAACTAAAAGTAGCAAAAGAATTATTTTTATGAATCAGGACATAATCAGTTACCAGTATCCATCAAATAAACACTTACAATAATCAGACCAACTCCTCATCTTGTCATTAATATTTTAGTAAAAATGAAAATCTACTTTTCTATATCAAACAGCACAAGAAGATTTTCCACACTAATCCATCTCCCAAGACCAAGAGCCAGGAGAACATCACAAAAGCAATTCTCAGTTGAAATTTTCCCCAAGTAAAAAAACATTCACAAACAGACAAGAACGGAGGGGTCACAGAGAGAGAGAGAAAAAAATAGAATAACCAGAGGCACACAAACATACGTATCCAAAAGTACAAAATATACATGATAATCTTATCCTGCGAGTCATTTGAATTCCCAACACAGCAAATATTAATTGGTTTGATTTGCAAACAACAGTGGATAGACCTCCCACCTCCTATAAACATGATTAAAGATAAGAAACTGTATTTAGGAAAAAGTAAAAGCTAACTTCAGTGTCAAAGTACCTGTACTGTTTCTTCGTAAGAAAAACTAGGGTCACTTTTCATTTTCTTTTCCAAGAAATTGATGGCCTCTTGTTCCTTTAATCCAGCACTTGTAGCCTGCATAAAAATTTTGGAAAAGCGAAGCTCCTCGTTAAAATAAATCCCTAAAAGATTTGGAAGGGATGTTAGAACTAGCTATTGATGCATACTTCTTCTAAACATAATACAGAAATTGCATCATAAGCAATTTGAACATCAAAGCAAAAATCATGAACTAGTTGACTTTTACTGCATACAGGTTTGAATAGGATGATAGTACAAAGTGGTTGATTAATTGACTTAGACAAAGAATCAAGATTGCTATCAAACATTTAGACTTCCAATTGCGACATTTAGCTTAGCAAGAACCTGAATTAGCCATTTGGATCGAAGTGATTCACCACTTCTCCAGGAAAACCAAATTCTTCAACAACAGTCATTCATAATAACTAGAAGACATAATTTTACAAGCTCAGCTAACCAGGGCTTGTCAAAATGGCGCTGGAAGTAGTTTTTCAAGGACTTCCATTATCATACCAAAAACCATATCTGAACTAGATGACCGAAAGTATGGTCTCCTTCAAGCTAATATAAACTTGCTATCCACATTAATTCCACCAAGATACTTCACAATATAATGAGAATATATGTCACTCATCTAACATATTTCAGCTATAAAAGATTAGTTCGTATACAACCTTGTGGCCATAAAAGTGACCAGCAGGATCACATTTGTAGAGTTGAGGCCCCTTCTCCTCGTCAATGCCCAAAACCATTGCAACTTCAACGAAAACATAAGAATGAACTTAGAACAAAGGATAAGAGCATCAACAGAAAATGGCTTAACCATCGGCATACAATAGGATATCCGGGCTTGTCTTTTCAGGCACAAGTGGCATTGCCCACAAAAATACTCAAACTAGCACAACATTTAAAACAGATAGATACATTTAAAAGACACTGCAGTGACCAGAAATCTACCTACACCCAGGGGTCTCATGTAAGCATGTTGAGTATAAACCTGGGACTTGTCAGCAATCCTGAAAAATACATGGTTGAATGGATCAGAATCAGACACAATCTTAACAGAAAAGAACCATAGAAAAGATAAAATTCATAATTCTTACCATTTGGACAACACATCAACAGGCATTTCATAACCATATCTGAACCGGAACTCAGCTGCTTCATTCCTTGCTTGTTGGACCAAAGTCCTTGCATCAGCTAAAAACGAGACACTTACAAGCTTAAGAGAGTTTCAATTGCAGTTCAGCATAACGAGAGGGGTAAACGAAACAAAACCTGTCATGCCAGTAGCAAGCAATCCAAGGTGCTTGGTAATAGAGAAAAGGTGGGTAACACTAGTCTGATCCAAAAGCTTGTCCTGTTTGTACATTATTTAAAAATTATTGATTACCCAAATAAACTCAAGAAAAAAAAAAGCAACGGAAAATACACATACTGGGACTTTCTTCTGAGTGACAACACAGACACAGTCCTTGCCACGAACTCCAATGGAAGTTATGGCGGCGGCCTTTACCGCCTTAAAGGCATACTCTATGTTAAACAGAAGCAAATTATTAAAACCGGTCTCGTGAAGTAAAAAGGCAAAGTAAGTTAAAAGGACATACGTACCGACTTGGAAGAGACGACCTTCGGGCGAGAAGATGGTGATGTGACGATCGTAACCACCTCCACTTCCTCTACTCATAGTTCTTCTTAGAGATTTTGGTGTCCGATGAACCAATATTCGATACTACAATGTTATCGTTAAATTGGGAAGCCGATTTGATCTAATCTGATCTGATGAGTGACTGACCTGCCGGAGAAGAAAAGAATTATTATTTTCCCAAACTACCCCTGGTTTGTGGGCTTTCTTCGTCCATATGAAAATAAGGCCCAGCTCAGCTCGAATTTCTCAATTCACTGATGGATTTGACAAGGATCTTTTCACTTTGCCTACTACTAATAAATAAATGCGACTGTCTTTGAATTATCTTTTTCATCACTTAGTCATTTTGTCATTGCCCGGGCTCGGCCCGAATCCCTACACTTAAGAAGTTGCATAAATGTGTAGAAAGAAAGCAATAGAATGCATGAGGTTGGGGCTTATTTAACTGCAATCTTCATTATTGACAAAACTTAATGCTGCAAGGCTATACCATTACAATCACATGGCTGATGATCTCTCTTCATCTTATGCTTCATAAATTCCTTAATCACAAACTATGTGATTACACCCTGCTCATGTAATAAATAAGATTGTTCCTATCGTTTTATAGGCCCTGAGCGAAATTTAAAAAAAAAGCTCCAATAAATTAATAATATACTTAATTTTACATGTTTGTATAAAATATAAATGACTCAATTTATAAGTTTACATAATCAATTAAATATTAAATTATCGTAACACTAACAAATACACTATCAAATATACAGAGGATCATAATTTATGAAAAACAATTTCTCCATGCATTTCTAGATATAAAATTATTAATAATATTATCAAGATCAATATTATTCAACATTTGTTAGATAACATAATATAAACTAATTATAACACAGTTAGATTATAAAAAGAACAAAAACACTTGTATGGAACTGGAAGAAGTATGCAGGTACAACCAAACTCCAACAGCTTCATAATATATCACAAAGATATATAAATAGTATTATATCTGTGATAGAGGAAAAAATAAATAGCAAAATTTAATATCTAATATTAAAAATAAAAAACAAAGAGCAAAAATACATTTAAAAAATCAAAAACTTTACCTTTAAATTATACTCAGAACTCAGAAGACAAAATTGTAAAATTTTTTGCTGTTAATTTTTGAATTGGAGTACTTTAAATACATATATTGATGAAAATAAAGAAATTAGAAGGCAAAAGTATACTTAAATATTTCAAGACTATTTATAAGCATAAGATGTTAACTTATAACGTTAAATAAACTTGCTTAACGTTAACTTATAACGTCAAAAATCACCAACGTTAAAATTATTTATTACTACCTCTACCTGTAGCCTACGTAACCTGCAATCTTAGAACTTGCAATCTTGGAGTACTTACTGCCTGCAATATTGGAACTTGCCTAATGTTTACTCTTCGAAACATCACCACCGTTAAATCAATTTTAAGTGAATTAATTATATGCTATGGGAGTCATAAAACCAAAATATGGGGTTAGGGGGCTCCTTCCTATCATTGTCCTGGGCAGGAGTTAGCACTGATAGTTGAGACCCTCCTAAAATACCTCGTAGGTAACAAGAAAAAAGAAAGAACAATTAATTACATGATATCCCTGCAATAGAGTGCCTTATTTGAAAAATATATTTTTGGTGGATTTTAAATTTTATTAAAATTATGTTTAAGTTAAATTTGGTAAGAGTCAAGTAATGTAAGACTATACCAACTAGAGTTTATATATAAATATACTTGTCTAAGTCTAATCTATATTAGAGTGTAACCAAATTTCGTTGAAGATTTTCCTATATTTTTATTTATTTCTTATATACTACTATATCTTATTGCACATGTTATTTTTTGTATATTTTTAATTATTAAAAAAAAGATTGTACAAGTATTTTTGATATTGAATTGAAACCAGTATTTTAAAAATTATCAAAATAAATATTTGATCCGATTTATATTTATAACTCCTTATAAAAATAACGACCGGTTAGGTATCTGCTTTTGAGAAGAACCGACATTATGTTTTGAGAATTGTCAAATGTGGGCCTAACAGCAAGTTTTGCTTTACAGAATGCATAATGCTTGCATTAATTGATTATTAATTGAAGTTTTTTTTTAATTGTAAATGGAAGTTGTTGTTTTACGAAAGTCGAATTTATTTTTTTTACTTTTCAATCAATTTTTTTTCTTTCAATTTTATCGCACAATTTAATCAATAAGTTATACTTTTTAAATGTATATTTATATTTATCTCTATATTTTAATTACAGTTTTATTTTAAATTGTTATTGTTAAAAAGGATTTTTTTATATTTAAAACACTGCATCACTTAAAGTTTAAAGAGGGGCCCCCTCTTATAAAGGACCCTGGGCAGGTGCCCTGATGGCCCCTGCCTAGGGCCGGCACTGGTAACAAAGGGCATCGAGCACCAATATTAAGATAAATTCGTAATATTTATAGATTAAACTTATATTATTGTTTTATTAGAAAAAGGTCATATTAATACAAGAGTGGGTCTAGTTGTTTACACCTATCAAGCCACATAACTTGGGACTTGTCACATTTTGACAAATTTAATAGAATTCTAAAAGAGTTAGAATTTAAAGTATTTTAAATACTATTTGATTAATGTTCGAGTCTAACTTAGTTTTACAAATAATGATAACGAAGACCTTTTATAAAATTTGAAGGTGCAACTTCCCAATATGTGGAAAAATTTAACTCTTATCAAGTCAGTAGAACTTCCCCTTACGCAACTATAAATAGTTATGTCCTACAATGTTTTAAACATTGAAAAAAAAATTAAGAACCAATTGATTGAAGGCGGTGACAGCAATTTCGAGTTCTTTTTCAAGAAAATACAAGTAAGAAGCAATCATAACAATATCATTACTCTCAATAATCTTGAAGGTGTCTTGATTTCAAGTCAATCCAATATGACAAACCTAACATTTGATCATTTCTCTGTGCTACCGGTCGCTCATCATTGAAGATCCCATTTTTTTCATGAAAATATTGAAGTACTCATAAAGGAAATCAACACTAAAGAGATCAAATCAACACTTTTCTCCTTCACTCCAGACAAGGCCCTTAGCCTTGATGGTTATAATGCAAAAATTTTTCACTCAACATGGAATTACACTGGAGATATGGTGGGAAATGCAGTAAGGGAATTTTTTAGTTTAGACAAATTACTAACTAAAGTAAACAAAACTTACCTGTGTCTGGTTTTAAAGGTACCTAATCCTAGCTCTATGAATGAATATAGACTCATTACTTATTGCAATGTCATCTTTAAGAACATTGCAAAAATATTAGATAGCAAATTGAAGGATAGCTTACCTATGTATATAGGAGATAATGTCTCAAGACTTTTTAAGTCTTATAGCTCCAAAGCTTCCATTAGAAGTTGTACTCTAAAATAAACTTTAAAAAGGCATTTGATTAAGTGAATTGGAGTTTCATCAACTCATCCCTTTAGGCCACCAGTCTTCCCTGTAAATTTGTTTCATGGATCAAAAGCTGCTTAATAACTATTACTCATTCCATTTTAGTGAATGGTGAGCCCACAAAAATATTCAAAGTTATAAGAGGTATAAGAAAGGGTGACCCACTTTCATCTTATCTTTTTTCATATGTATGGAAGTCGTCCATAGACTCACTAAAATCAATGTTGGTAGAGAACCTCGCTTCAAATATCACTGTAGATGTGACAAGCTAAGAATTTTTCAACTATCCATTATAAATGACTTATTTTTTTTGTGTAGAGCTGACCCCATTTCTATTGAATTGCTCTTAAAATCATTGGATTCTTTTAAGGAATTGTCTGGATTAGTCTTGAATCCAAGCAAGAGCTCATTCATTATTTTTGCTAGCCATGACTCTAATGTTGTTGAGCTACTCATCTCCAAAGGTCTAACCCAACAACTACCTCCTTTTAAATACCTTGGCGTGCATATAGTTGAGAGGAAACTTACCAAGAGAGAACGCTTTCCTCTTCTAAACTCAACCAATAGAAGGTTACACAATTTGTGTAATGCTTGTCTGTCTTATAGTGGGAAACTTTGGCTAATAATCTATATATTAAGTCATCTCTCTAGAGTATTGGATATCTCATGTTACACTCCCCAAGTTTGTGTTGAAAGAGATTGATAAAGCAATGAGAGACTTTCTCTAGAGTGATTACAACAAGAAAATCAAAAATTCCAAAGTGAAATCGACAATTGTTTGTTAGCCAAAAAAGTATGGTGGCCTTGGAATCACCCCAATATGATGGCCTTAGAATTACCTCAATATGAACCATAAGTAAAGTAATGCTCATAAAAAGACATTAGAAACTATATTTTTGGGATGAAAACTTATGGGTGAAATGGTCTTACCTTCAATTACTTAAAGGGACATGTATCTGGATCTACAAAGTTAATCATGATGTATCTTGGACCTTCAACCAAATTCTGAAAATGAGAGAGTTAGTTCACCTTTACATCAGACAAAAAATTAGTGATGGTAGTAGGACTTTCCTCTAGTTTGATCCTTGGCACACTAAAAGACCACTGCATAGACGTTCATAATTGTAAACTTTAAGAAACACAATCTTATTGTCAAGTCCAATCATTCAACATAAACAACTCATGGTACTGGAACCTTCATTATATTAGAGGAAAGTTGATTTCATGATTCTTATGAAATCTATTATCCCCGACTCCTTTACACAAGAAATAGTGATATGGTCCCTTGATAAATCCTCCAGATTCACCACTATTTACTTTAAAGTGAAACCATTAAAACTTTAAATCTCCTATTCTTCAAATGCACTTACTCTAATTATCTATAGACGGGTATATTTAGCCTATTCATCCTAAGTTGTCCCCGCTTTCTCTTACTGCACATGTTTAACTGATCCCTCTCTATTTACTTCATATCTAAACGTGATATCAAGCTATTCAAGTCTACTTTTGGTGCTTGATTTACTATATTTGGCATGAAAGAAATTCTAAACTATCTAGATCAAGAGCCATTAAAGTAGCTACCTAATTCCAAAAACTCACAATGTTCATCAGATCAAAAATTATCGCATGTGAATAACAATCTTTGCACAATCCACTCACTTGTACTCAGGGACGTAGGTATGTTTGGCCTAAGGGGGCACTGGGCCCGGCGAAATTTTTAAAAAAAGTTAAAATTTTTTAATTTTTAATTATTTTTCTATATAAAAATATAATTTTTAGGGTTTGGGCCCCCCAAGAATTTTAAAAAATTTGTTTTGGGCCCCCCTGTATATATTGGCTGGCTCCGTCCCTGCTTGTACTAGCTAGTCTCTGCATCTTCATTAACTGAATTGCGATAGTCAACTAATTTATGCTTAATCGTGGTGCTATTTTATTGTTTATTTTTACGCTAGGATCATTAAGTTTCATGGTCATTTTTGTAAGCTAACTTTTTACATCTCATGTAATTGTTATTTTATTTAATTAAATTAATTAACTTAAAAAAAGACTCGAGTTTATATTTGAGGGATTATAAGAGTTGATAGCTGAGAGCTTGTAAGTAATATCATATTTTTCTTAGTTACAAAATTTCTTGCAATGTATATATTTAACAAGTATAAAAATAAAGAGTTAAGTGGTGAAATGTTGTAATTATTATTTTTACTCAAAATATAATAATGTATGTTCTATTTATCTACATTGTTATATTTCAATTTATTGAGTTATGATCCTATTCTATCAACTTTGATTTACAACTTTATCAAAGAATAATTTAGGTATATATATTTACTTATTCTATGATTGTCACTAAATGGATCATTCACCTAAAAAACAAGTTAGATTATTATTCACCCATGAAGATATTATGTATTATTTATGTTATAATTCTTGTATTTGATGTCATTTGTGAAGTGCACTAGCCTTTTGTAGATGGTTGCTATACAATTGCCTTTTAGTATAAATAACCTTCATCTTTAGCTTCTATATCGAGAAATTATTACCATGTAACTTTTCAATTTTAAATTTGGTTGTCATTACTTCTATCACAAATTAAGGTTAACTATAAAAAAAATCTCAGACTTTGCTCACTTTTGCAATTATAGCCTAAACTTAAAAGGTAGTAATTAAATACTCAAATTTTCAATTTTTTTCAACTCTAGCCTAACGCTAGTGTCTCAATTAAGTTCGCTAACATGACTTGTCATATATTCTAGAAATCCTAAACACTTATACACGTCAGAATTAATTAAACTAAGTAATTAAGTTCAACTAAATTATGTTGTTTAATTAAACTAACTGATTAAACATAATTAAACTGTCATTTTAGTGAAATCAAAGACAAGTTAGGAAAAAGGTCATATAAATAAAGCTAAGAATCCTTAGATAAAATTGAACTAACCATGTATTTTTTCCTTTATATGACAAAAAGAGAAAAATGAAACAAGAACCATGTAACATCCCGTCCCCATACTACGGGTTTAAATCCTAAAATTGGGTATAATTGAGAGTAAAGGGAGATTAAGAAAAATTTGTGATTCATACTCATGCATCATATCGGCATACACATTTATGAATTTGATTATTGCACACACATCAAATTAATTATCCATGCACTCAATTGACATTTTTCGGGTATAAATTGTCATTTTAATGTGAATATGATGTGTATTATAGCTTTGTGCCTTAAAAATTGAGTGAGAATAGATAAGAAGTGAATTAGAATTTTTGGAGAAAATTTGGGAATTTTATAAAATTTAGGATATTTTGGACCCAAAAAAATGTCAAGTGACATAACAATCGGTGAATAGTAGTAGAATTAGGAGTCGAATGGCGATGGAAATTTTTATATATTCCATTAGGATTTAATGATGTGTATCATTGAAAATTGGGAGACAATTGGAATAGAAATTGGAGACGAAATGGACTGGTTATCAAGTGGACCAAATGGAACCTTATGGGAGTGACATGTGGCAAGTAACAAGTGTCACTTGCCACACCACTAATGTTTTATTAAGTGAAAGATCACATTATTTGGTCTTTCACTTGTCTAAATCGACACTCCCCCTTTCTTTGGCTAAAATTCTATTTTTGCTCTTCATCTTCTTCTTCTCTTCTTCATCCCACGACATCTCTCTCTCTCTCCCACTTTCTACAAATCTTGCTCTCTTTTCATTTGCTACTTCATTTTCTTTGTCTTCTTCACCTTGATACTCAAAGACCTAACCTATTCCTCCATGAAAGTTGATGATTATGAAAAGGAAGGAGTTAGGGTTTGATGGTGTTTGAAGATTTTGAAGCCAACTCAAGTAAGTAGCATGTTGTTTTTGATGATTTGTTGAATAAATTGTGTATGATGATGGGTTAATTGATCTCAAAGTGGTGCTTATTTATATGATGGCATGTGGTTGATAGAATGAGCAAATAATTGTCTTACTCTTACATATATGATGATTGATGATCATAAGATGTTATAGTGATGATTTAGTGATTTAAGGATTGTCAAAATGAGG
>JANZLX010000212.1:12923136-12940293 GCA_025531955.1 Erythroxylum orinocense
GAAAGTTAGAGGTTGGGATCAGTTCGCGTCTGCATTAGGATATTTCTTATTTTTGTATAAAGTGTATTCCACGATTTCTGTTTAGTATGTATTTGAATATTTCAGTTTGTAATAAGTGACGAAATATGGTAATCTCTGTAATAGGATTGATTAAATGTGGATATTTCTGTTTATATCAATTTGTGCCTATTGGAAATGATGGTAAGTGTTTTATGTATTAAAATGGGCCCAAACAACCCAAAGTGAATAGGTTTGTAATTGAAAAAGGGTTATGAATGAAATTGGGCCCTAATTGACCATTGAAACTGTATTGATTGAAATGTATTGAAAACAATTTTTCTATCGACTGTTAAATTTATTTTAGCCCACATTGGAAACGGACTTCTGCATAAGTTAATGTTTTCCAAAAAAAAAATTTATACCGACTTGTTATTGATTGAGTGCCCTAGTATGCTACCTTCGTAGACACGGACCCGGATATCACCGTTGATGTCGGGTTCGGGTCTTGCTGGAGTGGGATGCTACAAACCAGCTAGCAGATAGGAAGAGGAAGAGATTGAATATCTAAGGACAAAAAGGTCTACCCAAATGAGTCCTGTGACTAGGAACAATGAAATGTCGCAACTTTCCTTCTTGTTTAACCAAGTACCCTTCACAAAGAAAAGCCTTTGAAAACTTGTCCTCAACATCTCTGTCCACATTATGCACAAATACATCTATCTCTCCCTCTTTCTTGTTCCTCACCATTAATCCTGTCGTGTATATCACCGTCATCTTCCCTGGAGATTCATCGTGATACCTTGTTGGCACATTAACTATGATCAAGTCCCAATTCATATCATAAACCTCTGTAAGAAACCCTTGAAGAGCAAGTGGCACTTTGAGAACCTTGGATCAGTCGCCATCTTGCACTCATCTATATTGCCTCTTTTTATAGGCTTATTGGTTTGGTGCATTTTGGTGTCGTATATCATATGGTAAGAATTTAAATTTTAGAGCTTTTCTTTGATCTGATTAATCCAACTCTTGTCTTTTTTTTAGGAATATTGTTCTTCCACCATCGTGATGCAGAGATGCCAACATCAAACTTTCATGTCCTAGGACAAAGATTAGGAAGTTGTAGGGGAATTTTTCTCTAGAAGTCGAAGCGTGACTAATATTTCTTTGAGGGTCTATTGTAGGGTAATGTTTGTTATTGCGTAGTGGACAAGAGCGTGAGCCAGAGAAGATGGAGTTTTGATACATATTGGTGTTGAAGGAACTGGGGGACATAAGATTGTTAACAATGAAGATTGTGGTTGAATTCGAGACTCATGGTTTGATTTAGGGATTTTAGTCCCAAAATTACGTAGTTTCCTTATGTCTAATCAGATAATTTAATTAAACAACATAGTTTAGTTAAACTTAATTAGTTAGTTTAATTAAGTCTAACTAATTAAGTTTAACGTGTATAAGTGTTGAGGCTTTCTGGAACACATGGCAACCCTCATCAGCAAACTTAATGGAGACACTAACGTCAGACTAGACTTGAAAAAATTGAAAATTTGAGTATTTAATTACCACATTTTAATTTTAAGTTATAATTGTAAAATTGAGCAAAGTTTGAGATTTTTTTAGTAATTAAACCCAACTTAAAAGCAATTTGTGATAAAAGTAACGACAACGAAATTCAAGATTGGAAAGTTACGTGATAATATTTTGTTGATATAGAAGCTAAAAATGAAGGTTATTTATATTAAAAGGCAATTGTATAATAGCCATCTATAAAAGGCTAGTGCACTTCACAAATGACATCAAATACAATAAAATAGATGTGAATGATATTTTCAATCTCCAAATTGTTTTAGCTTATAAAGTTTTGTCAAATATAGAGAAGAATAAAACAATAAAGGAGAAATGAGATGATCTTATAAAATTGTATGGAGTCAAATCATTCTATAACAATTTTTTCATTAAGAGGAAACTTTATACTCTTCAAGTTTAGAACTCACTTTGTTAACCATATCAATACTTTAACAACCCTTTTTTATTAACTCATATTATTGCCTATAAAAGTAGACTTATATAAATATATTAAACTTCAAAGTCTACCTCAGTCGTATAATCAACTCGTCATCATTTTAACCAATAACCTTCTTACATATTGCATTGTATTTAATGATATTATAATTATGGTTATGGAAGAAGAAAATCGATATAAGAATACGAAAGGCAAGTATACTGGTTCACAATAAGTTGAAGTCTTGACTGTGCTAAATCAAAGACCAAGTGAGATAAAAAATGATTATTAATAAAAATTAAGAAATAAGAAAATCTTAAAATGTTATGACTATAGCAAGAAGGATTACCTTAAAAAGGATTGTTATAATTTAAAGACAAAGTGTAAATCCTCAAAGGAATTTTGCTAGAACTTTAGATGATGGCAATATTATCTGTTGTAAAGTAATACAACAGATGAAAGTAAGAAAATACTACTTGATATATGACTTTTGAATCAAGAGATATGATGTATCTTTAATGAATGTATTAATGGGCTTGATTGATTTAATATGACCCATCATCCTTCTTTAGACGTATGGACTTCATACTTACTTATGAGGCTCAATGATTTGAAAAGAGGAAGTTCAATCAAGGTAAGATTCATCCATATGAGGAGGTAAAATTGCTAATCAAAGGCCATCTAAGCTTCTTAGTGGAAGTTGAATCCAAAATTTACTAGGGGGTTAGAGTCTAACTATGCTTCTTGAAGGATTGCCTATAAAAGGGAGACACCCTAAAGTAAGTTCTTATAACCGTTATCATTAAACTTAATTAAGAAATTATCTATATATTTAAAACATTTTAGTTCTCACCAACTTGATTGTTGGAGTGTCTTCACCGAGAACATCTTTAGCACTCTAAATAGTTATTTTTGCAAGCCTATAAATCTAAGACTAACTCGACAGGCCTACTTAAAATTTATTGTACATCAAGCTACATTTTTCAGAGCATGTAAAAGAGATTGGTTCCATTATTATGGATATATCTAATTAAGTTATCCTTCAAAGGTTATTAGCATTAGAACAATCATATACTAAATATATATAATATCACAATTTGTACTTCTCAAGAAGTATGGAATATAAAGGACTTGAATAAGAATATATTGTTTGTTAGATGACTAGATGATTTGGATACAAGATTAAAATAATTAAAAAATTAAAGATAATTTTAAGCACACATGTGCTTTTGAAAAGAAAGAAGATATATGCAAACTTGTATAAGTTAAAGGGAAAGGTATCTAAAAGCAAAAAAATCAATTATTTCAAAGAATCCAAGTTAGCAATCTTTAATGTTATGACATCAAAGACTTTTGACATATATTTGTAAAAGAAATGAAGATTCTTACTAAACAAAAATTACTCCATGGACTCACAAATATATCATCACAATTTTATGAGTATTGTATTATAAGCAAGCAACACCATGTGAAATTAACACATCAAATTCAAGAAGTAAGACTATTATTGAATTGGTTGCACTTTAATGTGTTATAAGTATCAATTCCACCTTTGGAAGAAGCAAAGTATTTTGTATTTTTCATTGATGATTATTTTAGAAGATATTAGAAGTATCATATAAAAAGAAAAGGTGATGTATTCTTAGTTTTCAAAGTACATATTGAACTTAAATTTAGTAAAAATATCAAGCGCTTAAGAACATATAATGGATAAGAATATACTTGATTTGAGGCATTCATTAAACAAGAAGGTATCAAAATATAATTTACTATGACAAACACTCTTTAGCAAAATGGAGCAGCAAGATAGATGAACAAAACTCTATTAGAAAGAATGAGAGCAATGTTGCGAGTTATTGGCTTAGATAAGGCTTTTTAGGCAAAAGCATTTAATAATGGTTATTATACGATGAATCAAATTTCATTAACTACTATTAAGTTAAAGAAACTAATAGATTCAAAAGCCATTGTAATTTAAACCTTCATATATTTGGAAGTCACGTGTACATTATGTGTGATACCCAAAAAAACTATGAAATTAGATCCAAAATACAAAAAATTACTTATTTTAGAATATGCTAATATAGTGAAGGAGCATCATTTATTGGATCTCATTGTCTAAAACAAGGATGTTATTTTGTAGAGGATAAGTTATAAAGGGAAAAATAAGACATAGCAATTAAAATAGAAGCTCATGATCTAAAATATAGGTGAAAAGGAAGCTTCAACAGTAGGATGTAGGATCCTTTTGAAGCAATACTAAAGTAGGTCTAAAGCAATACTAAAGTAGGTCTAAGAACCCTTTTTAAAACCTCCAAAATTTCATTAATTAAACAGTACAAAAATTAACATACTCAATATACAATAGAGAGGAATATTGGATCCTACCTTTTAACATAGGGGGGAGAGTTATAAACTTTTTAAGAATAAATGAGTAGTTTATATGCATCTTACGGTCTGTTTGGTTCAAGGAATAGAATAGTTATTTTTAGGAATAGAAAAGATGAGGAATAGAAAAGAATGAGTATTACTTTGTTTGGTTTAAGGAATGGAATAGATAAAGAATTTCTATTCCAATGTTTAGTTTGAAAATATAAACTTGGAATAAGAAAGGAATAAGTAACAAAAAGACCACAATGTCCTTATTATTATTATTATTATTAACTTTATTATTATTATTATTAATTATTGTTATTATTTTTATTAATCATTGTTATAAATTTTCTATTTATTATTATTCTTATTATTATTAATACTATTAATATTAATTTTATTATAAGAAATTAATTATGCTATTATTATTATTATTATTATTATATGAAATTAATTTTCTTATTTATTATTATTATTATTATACAAACTAAATGGATCTATCTATAATGTATATTCTGGATAGATGCTTGGTTGGCCTGTGGTGAAAACTCTTTTTAAGAATTAAACATGAAACTAACGCAATTTTGGCAGTTAGTCTGAGTTTTTTTAATGGAGCTGAAATTCTCCAAAAAGTTGTTTGTGAAGTGAGACAAATCCTCATGAGCAAGAACTCATGCTTGCAATAAGATTCGAACCACATTACCTGAAGTTCTGATTCATGCATTTTGACAAAAGCTACACTCACTCCGCCTATCACGATGGCCAAAAACCAGCAAAGTTCCTGGTCAATGGCATACACATGACCAGGAAGAAGACAAATTTTTTTCAAAGAATGGACAAAACACAACGATACTCAGATTGTGAAATCAAATCAAATTCTTGATGGTAACATTTTCTGTTTATGCTTTAATCCAAACCAATACCTGGAAACAAACCAAGAGAGGTTTAAAACATATATCCCCGTATTCACTTGAATTTTGATTTTTCAAGAACCAGATGATATGATATTCTATATTCCAAGTCTTCAGCTAATCAATCACCCAACATGGAATCAAAATTTCATCTTCGAAATCATATAGGTCATAAATGTATGGAAGAAGAAAGAAAGAACAAAATCAACACTCCAGTCAGAAAATTCCAAATATCGAAGTCTTGAAACACACAATCTAATCCGCTTGCCTAAACTGCTTCCAATTGAACTTTTCGAAGATTTTCTCAACAAACAAACAGAGCCCAACAAATACCCATAAGAAGTTTGTCACCAAATGATGTTTTCTACAGATTCGGTGACTTAAATTCACTAACTTGCAAAGAGGAGGAAGACAACAGTAGCAAAGAAGAAGAAAGAAATACCTCCAAGGTATCTTGAAGCTCTTCTATCTCATCATAACCTCTTGAAACCTACACCCACTATTTGATACAATCATCACGGTGGAAACAGTACACACAAAGAAAAATCTATTGCATTGGAAAACCCAGGCATCAATCAATTACAGCTGCATGTTCAGAAGCACTCAGATGCCCGCTATCTGACACAGAAGCTCTAGGTGATGTACGCTCCTCTGAACCCTCTCGAACTGGTGATGGTGGCCTAGGCAGAACCACATGGGAAGAAAAACATCATTTAGCTTAGTTCCATTAAGTTCAACCCCAATTACTCAACGAAAAGATAGAAAAAGAACACATGATGCTTTAATTGAAACCCATCGGAAATACCCAGATGAAACTCAGATGAAATACCCAGATGAGAAATGGGTATCTCAAAATACCCACATGAAAGCCACTCAATCGAAACCCCACCCAATCGAAACAATACAAATAACTTACCTAGAACCTGGTGGTAGAACGCTAAAACGTCAAGAAGAGGAAGAACTTTCGGAGGTTGAAGAAGAAAAACAAGTTCCGGGAGGAGGCAAGGATAGGTTTGTAAAAAGGTAACCAGCTTTAAACGTAGAAGAAGATTACAGATTCGTCGAATAGATAAAAACAGCTATTAGATGGTTTTTCCTATTCTATGAAATTGAAGAATACGAATTGATATAGAATGCGTATTCCGTGTTTATTTTAAACCAAACGTTGGCTTAATAATTACGGAAAAATATAGAGGGAATAGAATTCTTATTCCCTCCTACCAAACAAGCCATTAGTGGATTGCAGTAATGTAAGAGAAAGTTGAAACTTTTTATAAGAACAAAACTTGAAAACTTATATCAATACTATAAAAAAAATGAAGCTAGTTAATAGTAAACCGGTCTTTAAGATTAAGCAAAATGGTGAAGATAAAGT
This sequence comes from Erythroxylum orinocense, assembly GCA_025531955.1. Lineage (NCBI taxonomy): Eukaryota > Viridiplantae > Streptophyta > Magnoliopsida > Malpighiales > Erythroxylaceae > Erythroxylum > Erythroxylum orinocense. The sequence goes on from JANZLX010000212.1 coordinate 12,929,795, forward strand.
AGAGTGGTAATATGTAAAATTGGTGGTGAAAGGATATGTTCAGAAAGAAAGGATCGAACTTAATAAAATATTTCTCTTTTTTGTTTGACTTACTGTAGTTAGACTTGTCCTAGCAATGTGTGTTATATTTAATTTAAATCTAGACTAGTTAGATGTAAATACTAATTTTCTTTATGAAGATCTTGAAGAAAAAAATTATTTGCTTCAATGAGAAGGTTTTAAAGAAAAATGAAAAGGGAACTTAGTTTATAGGTTAGTTAAATGTTTTACAGTTTTAAACAAGTATCGAGGTGTTAGAATAAGAGATTTAATTCTTATATTATGGCCTTGAAATACAACTTACTTAATGCAAACCTTTATATATATTTTAAGAGATTTTGATAATGATTTTATTATCTTATTGTTGTATCTATGACATATTAATTATAAGCCCTAACAAAAGTTGTATTAAAAAATTGAAAATACACCTCATGAATGAATTTGACATGAAGGATTTAGGACTAACAAACAAGATTCTATAGATGTAAATTTATCAAAACATAAATAATACGAAGATATATAAGAATTAATTAAACAAGGTTTTGTGATGCTTTAGTGAGCAAAATTGTAAACCAATCTATACCCTTCTTCCTTTAAACTTTAGACTATCCTCTAGTATACGCCTTAACAATAATGGTGAGAGGTTAGAGATATCTCAAATAGCATATGTATTAAAATGGGGAGTTTGATGTTTGTCGTAATTTATAAAAGACTAGATATTGCACATGTAATAAGACCAATTAATTGATAAATGATAAATCCTAATAAAGAGTATTGGAATATTTTAAAGATAATCCTAAGAAACATTAAAGGACTCTTTGATATTGCTTTACATTATGGAGGGTCATAAGTTTATACAGGTGATGTTGTCCATTATAAATTATATGTTTATGTTCACTAATAATGTTATAAGTTGGATCAAAAGTAGAATATATATTAACTATAAAGAATAGTAAAGACAGAACATGATTAAAATGATATTGAAGAAAGTTAGGCATAAATAAAAGAGATTCACGTATGTTGTAAGAACTTGTAAGTCACGACGCGATGTTTATGTTAACGTCTCTCTCCCTGCCACGATTCTTATTCAATTTGCAACGCAAGAAGTTATTTAGTAGCCATCATAACTTTGAAACATTCCGAGCTTGTCCATTCACCGCCTCTTCTTCTATGCAGTTCAAGTTTGCGTATCGTCGGGTTTATTTTAACACGAACCCCACCCGTCAACTAACCTATGACTTTAACATCCAACCAACATAAATGTACTCGTATAAATAATCTTGAAATCGATAGATAGAAAAAGGGATGCCAATTGCCAAATGTAAATAACCAATGCTGGAAGTGATGAAAGACTAGTCCTGTTTCCAGACATCAAAGACTGGTAACAACAATTAATTGTCACTCAACTGAGTTCAACAAAAAACAATTAAATATGGGACTTCCATAATCAAATTTCACCGCTTCACGTCTTGCTGACAACAACCATAAACCCAGTTTGTTAATTTATGGTTAAAACACGTGAATCTATAGTCTTAGTAACACGACCTTGAAACGTACGGAGCATGTTTAGACACTTGTCAACGCAGACCAACGGACATTTTTCTAATCTATTTTTAATAATTCATTTAGGTTATATTAATGCAATAAAATTCCACTTTTGCCTAGTACTCTCTATATTAATGCAATAAAATTCCACTTTTGCCTAGTACTCTCTCTCCCTCCTTCTCCAGATCTACGGGTGTGTGAACGTCTCTTTGTACATAAGTGCGACACTTCGTCATCACCTCCGTCACATTCTCCAAGATTCAGCCTCAATTCCATCTTCTGATACCTGCTTCTGTCGCCTTCCCATCTTGTTCATATACACATTGATGAAATCGGTTGCTTCTCTCTCTCTGTTTGTCTCCGTAAATCTATGCGCTATGCTGCCAATCTCACCGTCATTTTGTCTACGACATTGCGTTTTTGCCTGATCGTGTTAGATCTGCCACGTTTGACTTGCTTGATTCTTTGGTGGTTTGCTTTTCAGATTCTGGTAATATTGATCTCGTAGGAGGAACTTCGTTTCTTTGTTTCTTTAATTTTTTTTATGAGAAATCTGTTTGCAATGAAATGGGGGCATGAGAGGATCTTGCTTCGGTTTCGGATATAGATTCTGGTTTGATTTTGTATTCCTGATAGGGTTTATCTTGAAGTTAAGCTTATAATCTCTGTGCGGGAATTTGATTGGCTGTTATTTTCTCTGTTTTCATGTAACCTACGTCTCGTCAATAGCCGTAAGTTGGCTACTGTTTGTCTAATTTGTGAACATTGGTATGGTAATACGGCAATGTGCTTGCAGTTCTTTTGGTCGGCGATCGATGGTTAGAGTTTTCGGGAATAACTTGCCTGGTAAGTTCGCTAAAGTTGGCTATTTTTTCGCGTGGAAAGAGTCCAAGAGCCTGTAATGTATATGGTGATGTGTATCATTTTTATAATCCTTAAGATTAATGTTAGCAATTAATTTTGCTATATGCTGGAACTTATGCCCATTAAGTTGATGGTCGAGTCAATGACTGGTTTGACTAGTTTGTTTTTATTTAACCTTTAAAAAAAAATTCATGTGGTTTTTACTTAATAGAATAAAAGAATTACTTCGTAGCATAATATTCTAACTTATAATGGGACGAAGCAATTTTTACGTATAATGACAAGATATAAAACTTATTTCTAAAGTGGGTCCTTTTTTTGGGGCACAATTTTTACTAATTTGAAACTTATGTAAGTAGACATGAGCGCCATGATAAAGGTTTTTAAATAAAATAAGTTATTTTATTAGATTTTTCCCCAGTGACAAAATTTTCTGGATCCATCCTGTTTGCTTGCTTTTGAATGTTGAAACATTAGTGTATTATTTTCATCAGGCTGTATGATAATATCTTTAGTTGACTTTTCACCAAGTTTCTGTGCATATGGGAGTGGATTCATTTGCTGAGATACTGCATTGTGTTTTATTGAACCAATCCTAGTAATGCTTGATCTTTTGTAAGCAGTATTTTTTATCATCTTCCTTCTTAGTGAACTTCCCATATTGTCATGCAAACTTATCACCGACTGTCCTTTTTAATTTCATAGCAGCCAAAATGAAAGGAGGCTTGTACAGATTCAGGGTCACAAAGTTCTCCCTGTTTTTCACTGTTCTTATGTGCACAACCATTCTTTTATGGGCATGGGAAAGGGCACCGCATCTTACTGCCTTGCTTCCGCCAAAAGTTGTATTGCAGTTGTCTAAAGGTAAATTTCTAGCATACGTTACCTTTGACCTATGGTTGGAGTCCTTATGCACAGTTCTCATAACTTTGTGAAATGTTGATGTTTAGTGTATTAACGAGTGAGCTTCATACTTTTGCTGTACATGAGACCTTCCATTATTGGAATATTAACCTTCTTGAAGAAATGTGCCCAAAAATGATGTTTCTAGAGATAAATCTCTTGATGCCATCTTAGCCTCTTCAGGCCCATTGCAATGCTCCTTTTGGCTGAAATCTATTTGAAATCCATGATTTGATTTTAATTGTTCAATTCATATTTTGGTACTTTGTCCTTCTACAATTTGATGCATACACACAAATAAATACTCCAAATGTGAGCTCAATATCACCAGACTCTAATCTACCTGTGAGCAAAGTTGTAGATATGTTAAAAGGTCCATTCCAAAAGGAGGGTGAGGTGTTACTTTCGATTTGCACTTTTTTGATAGAACCTTATGGCAATTTCTCATATAGATGTAATGTATGTCATATTAACTAGAAATCCTATTAAGTCATTGTTTTTCAATTGTAGGGAGAAAATTTTTAGTATGTTTAAGGATGGTTCTTTGTTATGATTACATTTCTCTAATTAAATGATGCAAAAGAACTTAAAGAGTTTATAAAAGAAATAAATGTGAGAGAATCAATTATCCACAAGTTTAGGTTGTTAGAATGGAAAGTGAGAATTAAAATGACAACAAAGAAAACAAGGGCTGAAATTTTCTTTAGTATTGTCCTAGTTGTCTAGGACTTAAATTTATTTAAGAATAAAGACTCTGTATTAGAGTAGGATTCAAATCTATTTTAGATATTTTAGTTAGGAGTCACCTTTACTACTAGAATAAGGTTCCAAAATCTTTTCTGTATAACCTGAATTTTTTCTATGAATTTGAATTTTTAACTACAAAGTGTGATGCTTTCTTTTAAGAGTGATTCTTAGACTCTAATAGTGCTTCCTAGTTTCCTTCCTTCTTATTCATTATTCGTTTACCTCAGTAAACTTCCAACACTTCTATCTGGAATTTCCAGCAACCAAAACCCTAAAATTCTAGCCTAAATTGCAACAACTATTGTATAGTTCCAGCCATTCTAACCCTGAAATTTCAACAACCTTGCCTGAAATTCCAAACCTAAAGCCACATTAGAAGCTTTGCTGATTCTAGCTACTAGTTTGATATCTCTTCTACTTGTCCTACATTAAGATCACCAAGTATGCAGGAGTTAGTTGAATTTTCTCTTTTTAATGTCAGAAACAGAAGTGAGAAATGAACAAGTGTTGGAAGCTGAAAATCATGATACTAGTGGAGAAAGGTCCACAAATCTCACAGAAAGAGAAGGAAAGCTGAACCTAAACGACAAGGAAGATAATGCAAAAGGAGAAACACAAACCATGGGTGCGAATTTGACAGGCACAGAAGGAAAGCTGAACCCAAACGAGAGGGAAGATAATGCAAAAGGAAAAACACAAACCACGGATAGGAATTTGACAGGCACAGAAGGAAAGCTGAACCCAAATGATAGGGAAGATAATGCAAAAGTAGAAACACAGACCACGGATATGATGTTGCAACTAAATTCGAAAAGTCCAAACTCTTCATTTGGGGAAAAAGATGATGAGGATTTCAAGGGAATTGCACAGAAGCAAGGTAAGTTATGCTAGCTTTATTGAATTTATTGTTATACTTCATTTCTTTATGCGTCAGTTGCTTTTTTCTTCCTTCATTTTGGGGAAATTTAAAGAAGTACATCTCCAACAAGAATGGCTTGTTTATTCCCAAAACCACTATTGGGTTTATGATATGAAAGTTGTATATTATATATATGCCCAGTTTCCTGTCTTTGACCAATGTGTAATTAATGGCCTTCTAAGCCGATATTGGATCTCTTAAATTCTGTATGTAATTGATCCTTTTGTAAAAGTTATTGCCTTCAGTACAATGAAATGGTCAAATCATTCAATTGCTGTGTTATAGCAGATTCTCATGAGAAGCGCTGGAAATACTAACTGCATAGTATGAAATTTCAAGATTGTGACTTTGATCGTTTAGGTGAATTGATCAGTTGTGCTTCTTTCTCATGTTCCCCCATATTATGTCGACCTCTTACATCTAATTGACTCTTTTCAGATCTCAAAGATGCATATATACTTGTTGTACAATGCAGTTCTATTGTTCGTGTTGGTTACGCTCTGAAATATTTGGTGTTAACCAATTAGTGATCCTTGTGTTATCTGATCCTTGCTCCAGCCTGCAATTATGCAAAAGGAAAATGGATTGTAGATGATACCCTGCCCTTGTACTCTGGATTTGACTGCAAAGAATGGCTGTCTAGTATGTGGTCCTGCCGTCTGACACAACGCAAGGATTTTGCTTTTGAAAAGCTACGTTGGCAACCTAAAAACTGTGAAATGGAGTCATTTGAAGGGTCTAAGTTCCTAGGAAGGTAGGGCAGCATTTTGTTGTTGGATGTCTTCAATCCTTGGCTCAATGTTGTTTTTAAAGGTTATCACTGCTGAACAATTTCATCCAACCATCTCACTGAAACTCTATCTTCTTTTCTTTTATGAAATTTTCTTGGGATGTTTTGCTTTTCTAAGTGCTTGCGTATGGATTTTTTACTTCATCTGTAAGCAGTTGAACTGAGAAAACTTAGGTATTCATCTGAAACAAAATATTCCCCTTTTTGAATTAGGTGTTTGGTAGAAGCATTATCCAAAACTAATATTCTCAATCAAATCCTCAACTATTTGCATTGGTTGTTGGGTTTGATTGATTGTAGACATTATCGTTCCTAAAAAACTCTCTTGATTGTGCTTTTCGTGGTTGGACAACATGCTGTGTTATTTGCTTTTTGTAGGGTTTATGAGCTGCATGCATCTTAGGTCAGCCTTGGACATGTTCTGACCTCCGCCTTCCTTGTTGTTCTGTAAACTACCCGCACTTTCTCTTAATAAGGAATTCCGACACATCTGCGATCACCTGTCTAAAAAGGCCCCCAATTGTTGCGTGCATGAGCATATAAGTGTGGAGTTGAATAGTTGTCCATTTTTGATTGATTTCAAGGGTTGTTGTGTGATCTTATCTGATTTTATCTAATGAACTGGTTAATACCAGGTTGCAAGATAAAACTCTAGCTTTTGTTGGAGACTCGTTAGGCCGACAGCAATTCCAATCTATGATGTGCATGATTACGGCTGGTAAGCAGAGGCATGATGTTATTGATGTGGGGCATGAATATGGACTTATCAAACCTCGGGGCAGTGCTCGTCCTGATGGCTGGGCGTTCCGGTTTCAAAGCACCAATACTACTGTCCTCTATTATTGGTCGGCTTGCCTCTGTGACTTGGAACCAATTAATAAAACAAATCCAGCCACAGATTATGCTATGCATCTTGATCAGCCTCCAGCATTTTTGCGCCAATATCTTCATAAGCTTGATGTTCTAGTTCTCAATACAGGGCATCACTGGAACAGAGGCAAGCTTAAGGCTAATCGATGGGTGATGTATGTGGGGGGTATGCCGAACACGAACCGAAAGCTAGCGCCAATTGGAGATGCCAAAAATTTCACAATCCACAGCATTGTCAAGTGGGTGCATGAGCAGCTTCCAAAGCATCCACATTTGAAAGCCTTCTATCGAAGCATCTCACCTAGGCATTTTTTCAATGGTGACTGGAACACAGGGGGTAGCTGTGACAATACAACCCCAATGTCTGTAGGGAAGGAGGTATTACAAGACGATTCTAGTGATTATAGTGCAGGCCATGCAGTGAAGGGAACAGGGGTTAAGCTTTTGGACATAACAGCCCTGTCACAGTTGAGGGACGAGGGTCACATGTCAAGGTTCAGCATTACAGCTGTTCCAGGTGTTCAAGATTGCTTGCACTGGTGTCTGCCTGGTGTTCCTGATACATGGAATCAGATTCTTGCTGCACAGATTGGTGATATGTCACAAGTAGGGGATCAATAACTCTTGATGGCCTATTATATGGTATCGCTAGTAACTTAGGTTAGAAGCCTCATAGAGTTGTCCTGATGATCCTGGTTACCTCATTTACTAGGCTTCACGTCCTATGCTGAACTTGCCAAGAATGCCGTACTACCATGGTTGATAGAGTAGAACTTATCGTTATAGAGTGGACGGCATAAATTACCGAGTTTTCAGGTCAGCTGTCAAGAGAGGAGTATATACACTTTTCTTTTTCCAGCTTTTATGGATTAGGAGAATTAGATACACATGTACGGGGCTCCTGCTACTTCTATCCTGGTTCAGCATTGTAGAGTTAGAGCATGAAAAAGAGGAGCAGAAGTCGGAGAGGATATTTTCCTGTGAATAATTGTACAATACGCCCAATAAACTGCTGGCGCTACATTTAATGTACGTGTGGTCTGCCATCATCTTTTCGGTGAGTTTGGTTGGACATTATGTTAGTTGAATTAAGCCGTGATTGATTCGCTGGAAAGTCGATTACTTTCTAAGAGTTATGTTTAAAATTTTGTTTAACATTTTGTAATGTACCAGCCGAATGATTAGCACAGAATGGGCAGGAAGAAGGGATTAACCGAGAAGAATAGAAGAAGAAGAAGAAGATGAGAGCAGAGAGAAAAGTGATAAGAGGATAAGGGAATATTTTGTATTGATTTTTCTGTATATCCCTTAGGACAACTGTAGCATAAAATATATCCTCATGTGAGTTTGTTGTAACCGTTGTATTGGACATAAAATAATACGGAAAAGAAAACAATAGTCTAATCTTTAATGGGCATTAGGCCTTGTAGTGACTAAGCCCGTGTAGTACCCAAGCTCTCTCCATCTGGATCATAACACTCCATACCTTTTAGGGAAGACCCTTGACCTCAAGGGTCAAAATTAGGGAATTGAGTTCGGATATACTGAGGATCCTCCCACGTGGCTTCCTCATCTTCTCGGTTCTTCCATCGCACGAGCCACTTCAACCCATCTGGGTTCCTACGAGTGATGAATCGCTTCTCAATCACTATTTTGGGTCGATCTGCCGTTGGTGTTGGTACGTCCACGATCGGCTCGTCGTTCGGTGTAGCTCCCAACCCGAGCGCCTTCTTCAGTAACGATACGTGAACCACTGGGTGTATGCGACTGCCTGTCAGAAGATCTAATTGATACGCTACTGTTCCCACCTTCTTCGTTATCCGGTAAGGCCCGTAGTATTTAGCACTCAGCTTCTGGTTTTTCCAACTACTGACAGAGATTTGACGGTAGGGTTGTAATTTTAAATAAACCAGATCTCCTACTTCAAAGGTCCTCTCAGTCCTTCGTCGATCTGCTTGGGTCTTCATACGATCTTTGGCCCGGAGAAGCTGCAGCTTCAGTGAAGAGAGCATACGTTGGCGCTCCTCTAGGTAACGGTTGATACTCTCCACAGGTGAAGGTAACTCCAAGGCCGCCGCTTGTGGTGGTGGGGGGTACCCGTACAGGGCTTAGAATGGCGAGGTTTGGATGGCGTTGTGAAAATTGCTGTTGTACCACCATTCGGCTAAATGACGCCATCGGTGCCACCGTGTAGGATGCTGGTGCGTCATACACCTCAAGTATGTCTCCAGACACTGGTTTACTCTTTCTGTCTGACCGTTTGTCTGTGGGTGGTATGAGGAGCTCATTTTGAGCTGAGTACCCATACTTTTGAACAACTCCTTCCAGAATAGGCTAGAAAAACACCTTATCTCTATCTGAAATAATTGATTCTGGAGTCCCATGTAGTTTATACATTCCTTACATGTATAATTTTGCCACATCTGAAGCAGTAAAAGGTTGAGATAGAGCTAGGAAGTGTGCATATTTTGTATAAGTGTCGACCACTACCATAATCACATTCTTCTCCTCAGAATTCGGAAGTCCTTCTATGAAATCCATGGATATCTGTTTCCAAGCTCCTTCAGGTACTGGCATAGGTTGCAATAATCCAAGGTAGGGAACATTTTCATGCTTACATTTCTGACAAATTTCACATGCTTGGATGCAATCCTGTAGTTTATTCTTCATTCCTGGCCAGTAGAATAGCTGTCTGAGTATGTGATAGGTGGCCTTGAACCCTGAGTGTCCACCCGTGGGAGATGAGTGCACTTCCTGTAGTATGGTGTCCCTGAGGTCACCTGTAGCACCCACATACAGCCGCCCTTTGTACCTGAGAACTCCTCCTTGGAAACTGTAAGGACCAGTCCCTTGAGTGTCTCGGAGAGCCATTAACACAGCCTGTTGAACTTCCTTATCCCCTTCATAGCTTGACACCAACTGTTTTATCCATTCTGGTTGCAAATTGGTTATGGCCTGTAGTTCTGCTGTCTCTGGTTCAAACTTCCTAGACAGAGCATCAGCTGCCTTATTCTCCTGCCCTTTTTTTGTATTGAATGGTGTAGTTAAGCCCCATGAGTTTAGTTAAACTCTTCTTCTGCATCTGAGTTTGAATCCGTTGCTGGAGGAGGTATTTTAGGCTGTAATGATCGGTTCTAATAATGAAGGACGAAGCTTCTAAATAATGCCTCCATTTATCCACAGCTGCAGTGATTGCCAATAGTTCCTTCTCATAAACTGATAGGTTCTGATTTCTAGGACAGAGAGCCTTGCTGAAGTAGGCAATTGGTCTCTTCCCTTGCATGAGGACTGCTCCAATTCCACAGTGGCTGGCATCCGTTTCCAAGATGAAGGGTTCTTGGAAATTTGGGAGGGCTAACACCGGGGTTGTTGTCATAGCCTCCTTTAATTGTTGGAATGCTTATTCTGCTTCTTTTCCCCACTGAAATTGATCCTTTTTTAGTAGTGCTGTTAGGGGCTTACAAATCCACCCATAATTCTTGATGAATTTCCTGTAGTATCCAGTGAGACCTAGGAAACCCCTTAGAGCTTTGACACTAGTGGGTGTCGGCCAATCCAACATTGCCTAGATCTTCGAAGGGTCAGTAGCTACTCCTTTCTCAGATATAATGTGCCCTAAATATTCCACTTTGTCTACACCAAAAGCACATTTCTTCTTTTTTGCAAATAATTGTTGTTGCCTCAAGATTTGTAACACAACCCGTAAGTGTCTCTTATGAGTGGGTAGGTCAGGACTATATACTAAGATATCATCAAAGAAAACAAGCACAAACTTCCGTAGATAAGTAGCAAATACCTGGTTCATCAATGCCTGAAAAGTTG
>JANZLX010000212.1:13057111-13069121 GCA_025531955.1 Erythroxylum orinocense
ATTTATGTTTCATATGGTTTAAAATTATATAATAATTAATATATTGTGTTTTGTATATTGTTTAATATACTTTAAATAATATTTATATGCATAAATAATTTTTATTAAAAAATAAAATATAGATAAAATTAAATGTGTTTTTTTATTTTTATGTTGCCAACAATCTACTGTATGAAGCTCTTTCAAAAAATTAAATGACAATCAAACAGTCAACTGGCTTCTTAGAAAAGTTCTTCTCATAAAAGATCTGCAGAAAAAAAAAATTCTACTGATAAAAGCTCTATTGATATAAGTCCAACCAAACAGAAACTAAGATAAAGTCAGTTACATATTAATTATTCACTAAAAATAAAAAGAGCGCAGTCTATGATAGCGTCTGCTTAACTAAGTGAATTAAAATCATTAATAAGTTTGCCTTGAATTTGTAATATATGGACTTCCAAGTAAAATAAGGAACTGTTGCTTTCGATCAACCCATTAACAGGTTCTCTCTTTCTTTCTGTGCTTTGTTGCGTAAGGATGAGAAGTGAGCTTCAATTAATAAATATAATCTTATGCGCTAACATTTTCTTTATCGTTTCTGACAATTACGTTACGTCTAAGAAATGATAATAAGTACGGCATAGATATAACCATAAGCTACTATATCGCACAAGCACTTTCGAGATTTTGACGAAATGATAATAGATATGACATGGAGCAATGGCAAATTAAAATTAAATATAGTTGTTCATGTAATAACTTTGCATATGTATCTATATATAAACAGGCCAGTTTCGATGAAATAACAATATTAATAAAGAAGTATAATTAGATATGAAAAATATTAATTTGACTACACTAACTGGAAAGTAGAGTAAGTAGGAAACAACGTGAATACATGGGAATAATTTCCCTCAAAAGGTAGGTCTCTATCAGACTACTTTTTGTTGAGCAAATAACGTATGCATAGTTTTGACCAAAAAATAATAATAATAATAACGTATGCATAGAAGAACTCAACTTAGCATTAATCCATCTAAAACCATAATGTTTGTGACATATCCCTAAGTCATTTATGTTAATCCATCTATTGAAGAGGCATCCTAAATCACAAATACTATATATTAAAATTGAGAATTAGATATTAAACTTACGATTAGTTTAATTAGATATATACTATGTTATGATTTATGTATGCTAATTAGGTAGTGTGTGGCATAATGTCCGAGTAAATAGCACAGTTTGTAAACGTTCAGAGCGCAACTCGAAATCCCATTGCAAAAATTCAAGGGATTATAATTTAGTAACAACCTTTCGTGTTATCTTACTTGTAAAATCTTCTTTGATTTCGATAATGAATCAATAACTATAAGGATAGATATTGATGGAGATTCGATTTGACTAATCGATATCAACTCACGATATTTGCTCCGAAGTACATATATATAAATACGTAGGCTCTTCAACCAGAAACATCAGCTCATTACTCTTCACCTTTTCTTCTAGTCAATAGTCATGACTTCTTCTAAGGTTATTGTTTACTTATGCTTGGCATTGGTAGTTGCTGTTGCTACTTGCGTCAATGCGCTGGAAGTTTTACACGATGGAAGAGCCCTCACCCTTAATGGGAAGCGTAGGGTTTTACTCTCTGGAGCAATTCACTACCCCAGAAGTACAGCTGAGGTATATGGATTATGGAGTACAAACATCCTCTTTTCTTATCTCCTTAGTAGCTATGGTTTTACTAATGAATATACTTTGAATGTGACAGATGTGGCCAGACCTGATTAAGAAGTCCAAGGAAGGAGGGTTGGACGCAATAGAGACATATGTGTTTTGGAATGCACATGAACCTGCTCGTCGCCAATATAATTTTGAAGGAAATCTTGATCTTATCAGATTCCTGAAAACCATTCAGAAAGAGGGTCTTTACGCTATTCTTCGCATTGGACCTTACGTCTGTGCTGAATGGAACTACGGGTATCTATATATCGGATCGTCTTAATTACGCATGCTATTATTTGATGAATCTAATTAGTCTTTTTTCTTTTAATGAAATAATAGAGGATTCCCTGTGTGGCTCCACAATCTTCCCGGTGTTGATGAGCTCCGCACTACAAACAGTGTTTACATGGTACGTAAATTGAACTTTTCTTGCAATGTGTGGTTAATGTTTTTGTATACTGATCAAGTTATTTTTCAGAATGAGATGCAAAACTTTACAACGTTGATAGTGGACATGGTAAAGAAAGAGAAGCTTCTTGCCAGCCAAGGAGGTCCCATCATTATTGCGCAGGTGACACTTCTTCTGTTAAACATCAGTGTTCCTTATAAATGACTAAAATGTGTAATGAACTATCTAACTTTTCTGAATATTTATCTAGATCGAGAACGAATATGGCAATGTCCAGTCAGCTTATGGAGCTCCTGGAAAGGCATACGTAGAATGGTGCGCAAGTATGGCTGACTCCCAGAACATTGGAGTTCCATGGATTATGTGCCAACAGAACGATGCTCCTGAGCCTATGGTAACCAATAAATTCAAATGGTCGATGAACATCCATTTTTTAATTTTAATGTTCTTATTTAATTGAACACAAGAAACTATTTTCTGCAGCTCAACACCTGCAATGGTTGGTATTGTGATTCTTTCTCACCCAATAAACCCAATAGCCCCAAAATGTGGACCGAGAATTGGACCGGCTGGTAAGTGGATAATTTAATTGATTTCTTACTTAGACACACGTTTTAATTTAAAAGTGTGAACAATTGGCTTTGCCTAATATAGGTTCAAGAGTTGGGGCGGTCCTGATCCACATAGGACTGCTGAGGATGTTGCTTTCGCAGTTGCAAGATTTTTCCAAAGGGGAGGCACTTTCCAAAACTATTATATGGTGAGTTTTTTTTTCTATTTTTGGACTATGTAATTGTAGTTTATTTCTGTATTTATCATTTAATTACTTATATTTGCATTAAATCGTTTGGTGTTATTTCAGTATCACGGAGGCACCAACTTTGGAAGGACTTCTGGAGGTCCTTACCTTACAACTACTTATGACTATGATGCTCCGCTTGATGAATATGGTAGTAATCAATACTATGTGTTTGCATTTATTTGAATACCACTTAGTTTTCTTATTTAAATTACTCTCTGACCAAACTTTTTTCTTATAAAAACAGGAAATATTCATCAACCAAAGTACGGTCATTTGAAGCAGCTGCATGATGCTTTACATAGCATTGAGGACAAACTCACCGAAGGCAACGTTACTACCATAGACTATGGCAACTCTGTTACGGTATATGAAGTTTCAGTTCAACACTAGCAACTTACCAAATTAAGATATTGGCTAATGATTTCTTATGCCTAACGACTGTATAGGCAACTATTTATACAACTGAGTGTGGCTCATGCTGCTTCTTGGGGAATGCAAATGCTACTTCAGATGCCACAGTGACCTTGAATGGCATCGAGCACACAGTTCCTGCATGGTCTGTCTCCATCCTTCCTGATTGCCAGACCGAAGCGTACAATACCGCCAAGGTAATAAAAAATTGATATATATATTGCTTTCAGATTTTGGTTAATCTACAAATGGAATATTAAGGCTAATTGGCTCAACTATGTGATTACAGGTGAACACTCAAACTTCAGTGATGGGTAGGCTACCAAATGAGGCCGAGAGTCAACCTGATTCTCTCAAATGGTCATGGAGACCTGAGAACTTGAATAATGCCATCCAATTGGGTAAGGGACAGTTCTCTGCAAATCGACTCATTGATCAAAAGAACGCAGCTAATGATGCCAGTGACTACATGTGGTACATTACAAAGTAAGTTCTTTGAGTTATATCTTTTTTCTTTAATTAATGGTTTAATTGTTAGATAAATTGTTATGATATCTGGTTTTCTTAACCGATACCAACAGTATAAACCTGGACAAGGACGATCCTGTCTGGTGTGATGATATGACCCTCCGAATTAACGCCACCGGTCATGTTCTTCATATATACCTCAACGGAGAATATATTGGTATGCGTCAAAAGAGTTCAATAATTTGGCCTTTTATGCAGTTAATAAGATAATAAAAGATGATAACCTTAATTTATTCGATTTTTAGATTCTAAATGGGCTACATATGGCGTTTTCAATTATGTCTGGGAGAAGAAGATTAAGCTGAATCCAGGAAAAAATTCGCTCGCCTTGCTCAGTGTGACTGTTGGGTTCCAGGTAATAATGATCACGTCTGTACGTACTTTAATGAGTTTAACTAATAAATTTAAATCAGATCTCTAATTAATCTCGTTTTGAATTGCAGAACTATGGTCCAAAGTTTGATCTGTACGACAGCGGAGTTAAAGGTCCAGTTCAGATAATTGGACGCAAGGGTGATGAGACAATAATTAAGGATTTATCGGGACACAAGTGGAATTACATTGTTGGATTGCAAGGCTTGGATGAACAACGTCTGTACAGTTCAAATTCATCCAAATGGAATGAAGATAACCTTCCCAATAAAAGGATGATGACCTGGTTTAAGGTAAAATAAATAACTACTACTCATAATAATTGGCAACGTACATTCTTAATCATTAATAACTTAATTGGCATGGTTTATGTGTAGACCACCTTCAAAGCTCCATTAGGGTCAGCGCCAGTTGTGGTAGATTTGGAAGGATTAGGCAAAGGGCTTGCTTGGGTTAATGGCAACTTGATTGGTCGCTACTGGCCAAGCTATCTCGCCAAAGAACATGGTTGTGACCTACATGCATGCGACTATCGTGGACCCTATACCAACAACAAGTGTGTTACTGGTTGCGGTGAGCCTAGCCAGAGATGGTAAGTCGTAATGTGTTCTTGGTTGAGTAGTAGGTTAGATGACTAAAAAAAAGTACTAAAATGGCTGACTGCAGGTACCATGTGCCACGTTCATGGCTCAAGGACGATGGCAATACCTTGGTATTGTTTGAAGAGTTTGGAGGACACCCATCGTTAGTCAACTTCCGAACGGTCGAAATTGAAGAAGCATGTCTTGATGCTTATATGGGTAACACTGTTGAGTTGTCCTGCCAAGGCAAAACCATTTCGAACATCACAACAGCCATCTTCGGCAATCCACTTGGCACCTGTGGTTCTTTCGAAGCGGGTACTGGGTCTATTGACGTCTCAGACATTATTGCTAAGGTAACTAGCTTCTAGTTTTCTAAAAGAATGTTAATTAAATTTATGCTCCAGTGTTAAATCACACATGTTTAAATATTTTCAGGCATGCGTTGGCAAAGAGAAGTGCACTATCGAAATTTCTGAGGAGAAATTGGGACACCCTCAATGTGGCACCAACATTGTAAAGAAGTTGGCTGTGGACGCCACTTGCAGTTTCTAGATTTTAGTTTTTTATGTCTAGTTTTGTAGGGAGGGTTTCAGTAGTTTGTGTAGAAATTCTCGAATAAGCATGATTTATAAATAAAAAAAGAATTCAATCTAATTTTTACTTGCATGTTTCTGTTATTATATCAAGTATCAACCTGACACAGCAGGAATGCATTCCAAAATCTGAACCAAAATTTCCTTAATATAAATATTAACTATAATTTAAATTATTTAGCAGGCTATTGATCTTTTAATACCATCTTTGACTACATTGGCAAATACAGCAACGTTTAAGGAAATTAGC
Organism: Erythroxylum orinocense; assembly: GCA_025531955.1. NCBI lineage: Eukaryota > Viridiplantae > Streptophyta > Magnoliopsida > Malpighiales > Erythroxylaceae > Erythroxylum > Erythroxylum orinocense. Next base: position 13,062,768 of record JANZLX010000212.1, read on the forward strand.
TGTCCAACTTTAGTACAGAAAGAAACTAGCTAATGAAGTTGTTATAATCATGTTTCTGTCAATAAAACTTTAAAAATAACCATTAGAAGGAATTGAACCCAATTAGTGAATTATTTTCTAGTTGGAGTGATGTACAATTCCTAGTTATTGTAGTACATATCTAACATTCAATGCACTATTTATCAGTTAGAAGTAGAAGAAAAAAGAAAGAAACTCCATTCATTCATCTTACATGAACTTACTAGTAGCCTGTTAGCATTTGTGTGCAATTGTAACATATTCTCTGATTTTTCAGGAAAATTTGACATTATATGCGCGCATTAATTAATTTCGAAAAGCTAACTACTCTCCACAGCCTATCACCCGTCAATGGAAATATGTTGCTCCTCAACAACACCATCTTTTATTCCCCAGGCTCATAATTGCTCGCCAAACAGAGCAAGAGGTGATTCTGTCAGCAAGTGGCCTGAACAGCAAGCCTGTTTGTGTTCCGACAACTGGTTGATCCAAAAGTTTCCTTTGTCACTGTAAACGAGCACATCTCCTCCCCAACACAAGCCTGCGAATTAGTAAAACAAAAACAATCTCAACACAGCTCATTTTCAAAAGTTGGTAGGTTTTGTATGCTCCATACCTGTTGGACTACGGACAAGGCAATGTCAGAATCACAAGAACCTTTCTGAAATGAATTGCATTGCCCACTGGGATTTCCAAAGCTAGCGAACTTGACACCTGAGATCTTATTACCTCCTTGGCATGAAATTTCCAATTTGCTTCCCTCGTATGCGTTAACACACGCAGTACCTACTGTTACTGTCTGAACACTCACATTTGTAGGATTTCCGCCCAGTTCTTCCAATAAAACCAATGAGTTCTTATTGGAGTTGTTCAAGAATGACCTTGGAACATGGTACCTGTCACAATAACAGAATATGGAGGGACAATTTTGTATGCGTCGTTTTCAAAAGTGACTCGATTAGCGATTATTACCATCTTTGGGTTGGATTTCCACAATTGGTTACGCATTTGCTTGCACCGTATGCACCGCGATAGTCACATGAGTTGCTGCATCCGTCGCTGCCAGCCATGAAAGAAGGCCAGAAACGTCCAATGCTTTGGCCGTTGACCCAAGCCATGCCTTTGCCCATTCCTTGCAAGTCCAACACCACAGGGTCTGTTCCTGGAGGAGTTTGGAAAGTGGTCTAAGGTCAACAAGAATATTAGTTAGTTTAATCCATTTTTCATTGGTTTCTGGAACATGAAAAAACAAAAGCATTCAATAAGTGGAGAGTTTAATGTTATATAACGCAATAGAATGCAATTGTACCTTATACCAGGTAAAGGCCTTCCTCGTTGGAAGATCACTGGATGACCATTTGACTGCATTGCTTGACTGATCATTGAAGAATTGTTTGTCGATGCCATTCAATCCAATCTTCTCCGACAAAACGTCAAAAGTTTAGTCATATCAACTTATCCTGTAACATCTTTTAAGCTAATTAGAATTGGATACCTTATAAGTCCAACTGTATGTCGATACATCAATTTCAGCATTTCCACTTCCAATGACCTTAACAGGGCCTCCGCTAATGCCAGCAGGTTGCTTATCGAAAAACGACCCGTAATTCTGCCAAGTATAAATATAAGATTAAGAACTACCAAAATTTTGACAGAATTTTCATTAAAAATTTAATGGGTTCTGATTTTCTTACAAATCAATGGCTCCATGTTATCGAACTAAGAGGAACAAACCTTAAATCCAACAGTGGCGCTAAGTAAAGATAAAATGTTATTCCCAGGGTTGAGTGTGACAGGCTTTACAAACGTGAAACTGTCATCGCCTTTAGCACCCCACTGACTTCCTGTTGTCCCATCCAATTAGGAATATATTCTTCTCAAAACCTAAATAGTTTTTTGATGGAATACAAGCTGAACATACCTACAAATTTCCCGTTAACAAAAACGTGTAGAACTTGTCCTGATGTTGTTACACTCAGATTTGCGTTGCTCCAGTCCGAGCCATTTATAGGAACACTGCATGGTTGGTTCAATAGATGACAATGAACTAGTAGAGAAATATAATCATGTCAAGTATGGCACAAAAGGGAAGTCTATACACTTACTTTGTCATGTACCACAAATAGTCACTAGCATCAACTGCAGCTGCCTTTTGTTCTAAAAGCTGTGCTTTAGTAAAAGTACCCTTTCCTCCAAGGGTGTCATCCATGGGTTCTGCTACCCATGTCCACGAAAGCTGGGTACCAGAAATGCTGGGTTTCTTTACCATCACAGAGGTTTGTGTATTAACCTATGGAATTATCCATCTTAGCCAGTCGTAATTAGGAGCAAAGGAATCGTTTAATATGAAGATCGGAATAACTTTGTGCTTCTCACCTTGGCTGTGTTGAAAATTTCCTTGCTGCAGTTTTGGAGGATACTAACAGACCAAGCAGGCACAAAGAACTGACCATCCTGTTTCAAGTCGACCGTGTTATCTACTGATGGACTTTCGTTGGACAAGAAACAGAACTTTTCTCCGGTGGCATTATTGGTGTACATCGTCAGCTGGAAACAAAATGCAATGTCAGATCATAGGTCAAACACTTCAATTAGCATACGACCTATCAAAGTTTTGATGCTGATGCTTACATTGCCATTACGAAGATTTGTGGTTTTTGGGTTGCCCATGGTGAGCATTTTTTCCCCCGACTTGATAGCATCATGAAGTTGCTTAAGATGTCCCCACTTGGGTTGATTCAGATTCCCTGAGAAAGTTGAGAAATTGCAAGATTACCTTGGCCCTTGAAGCAACGACTGAACTACAGGAATGACTTTTCGAACTTGCAATAAAGCATAATGTGGAGGAATTATCTTCTTCATTACCATATTCATCAAGTGGCGCATCATAATCATAAGACGTTGTTATATATGGTCCTCCTGATGTGCGTCCAAAGTTGGTGCCACCATGGTACTGATGATAATCAAAAGAGCAGTCCCATGTTAACAGAAAATTTCCCATTTTAGTATTTTAGTGCTACTTTTACCGGTTAATCTCAAATTGGTTTAAGTGTCGCTAACCATGTAATAATTTTGCATGACCCCACTGATTTGGAAAAACCTTGCAACAGCAAATGCACAATCTTCAGCAGTTCTATGTGGGTCTTGACCACCCCAATTCTTGAACCTGCAACACGTCTGTCTTAGAATCTTCTAAAAATCTGAAATAGAATTTTCCCCTAAAAGAATTAAAAGACCGTATACTTACCAACCAATCCAATTCTCTGTCCAAATCTTGGGACTACTTGCACTGTTTGGTGTGAATTGATCACAGTAATATCCATTGCATGTGTTTATCTACAAAAGAAGGCAGACAATTGTCACAAATTAAGAGAACTTGCGCCTTACTCCCGTCCTAATGCGTTTGTCTCTAAGATAGACAATTACCATAGGTGGGGGGGCATTGTCTTGCTGACACATAACCCAAGGAATGCCAATATTAAAGGATTGGGCCATTTGAGCACACCATTTAAGGTACTGTTGTCCTGCATCTCCATAAGGTCCCATGATATTTCCGTACTCATTCTCAATCTGTTGGTTAGTGATGCATACCAAAATTTTCAGTTTATTCCTTCAGTCAGTTGCTACAGGTATAAGAAATATAAATAAAAATAATATACCTGAGCTAAAATGATCGGACCACCCTGTGAAGCAAAGAGTTTTGCTTGTTTACATACATCAATGACTTTTGCAACAAAGGTTTGCATCTCATTCTGCAAAATCAATAAATTTTGAGGAAAAAAAATAGAACAAGAAGTCAAGAAAACAAACAATGAAAAGAGACATAGATTGAGACCTTAAAGATGTCATTGTTTGTTCTCAGCTCAATGCCATTGGTGTTGTGTAGCCAGACAGGAAAACCTCTGATTTTGAGGAGAAAGTTCTCAAGATTCTTTCAACAGGGACATAGACAAAGCCATTTCACAGAATTCATAAAAATTTACCCATAGGTCCATTCAGCGCATGCATAAGGTCCAATTCGAAGAAAGCCGTACAGTCCACCTTGTTGAACTAGCTTGAAGAACTTTACAATGTCCAGATTCCCAGAGAAATCATACTGAGCCATAACGAAAACAGAAGATTTGAATTTCTGCATTTCACCTCACATGTATGAGAATTCAGCACTAACCTGTCTGCGACGAGGTTCGTGTCGATCCCAAAAAATGTACGTTTCAATAACGTCAACAGAACCTTCTCTCGCCTTCTTGATCAAATCCGGCCACATCTGTGAGCGCACTGTTATTGTAAAAACAAGTTGTGCTGTACTAAAAATAGTTTCTATGAGAATTCTGTGTTACCTGTGGTGTGCTACGAGGATAATGAATTGAACCAGAGATGAGAATTCGTCGTTGCCCATCAATAATAATGGCACTTGAATCATAAGAAACATTAGTTCCTAGTACTGAGGACAACGAACACAGCAAGGCTAGACTAATGAGATGCAGCATTTTCAGACAAGAACTTGACATTCCAATAAACAAAAACAGATTCGGAATGAACGCCAGTACTAGAAGCAAATCTTTTGTATGCGACCACTAACTCAAAATTAGACAAGGCAGAGATGATAACCCGACGTACAGAAATCAAAAGGTACGACAGGGATCGATCAGAAAAGTTGATGGATAATGACCATTCTGTGGATGTACGAGGTGTTCTCCATTTCTGTAATGCACCGACACTTTCGGTTGAGACTGAAGTCTATTGCTTAATTAGCACAGTTGAGCTTTAAAGGCGTGATAATCCAGCCAAAGGAAGGTTCCTCACGGAACAAGTGTGGACCTGTACTTGCAATTTGAATTCTTGGGAACTGGTTCATTTATCATGTTCAGGTGCCGAGAGTACACGAGGAAAGCGGCCAGAAATAGAATTAAACCTCAATATTCCAAACTTAGAACATACTGTTATTCCATTGTCGTAATTTTCTTACCTTCTGAACTGTAGAATTTGATTCTCGAATTTAGCTAATTTCAGATCACTTTTAATGTACATCAGATTCACATACTGAAGTGGTGGAGTTGCTAGAAATGTTATCTGTACAAATTGCAGACTTTTGGTCATAGATGGTATCGTTGCCAACTTTATGATTCAGTAATGACAGTTATACCAACCAAAAATGTTACAGAATTTTGTGAAAATAAAATATAATTTTTTAAAATAATATATATGTATGTAAGTATAAAATCAATATCCAATCATAAATATAAAGTAGTTATTTATTATTAAATTATTTTGAACTATATGCATATTAATTGTCTAGCATATTAAAATTATATATTTAGTTCACATATATCAAAATATTATTAATTACCAGTTAATAAATGTTATAAAGATTAAATTATGATATAAAATTATTTTCAATATATATTTATTGAAGAATATGTACTGACTATTCTTAAATTATATGTATAGTAAAATTGTGAATTATTATTATAAGTGCAAAATATTACACGTTTTTTAAGAAGTGCAATTAATTTCAAAAAAATTTATACATGTATTCTAAAGATTAACTACACTGCAATTATTTAAGTACGTATATGAAAGGAAGTATGTCATCTTGATATATGATCATCATAGGCCGCAATATGTAGTTTATTATGTGGAGGTAAATTATTAAGATATTAAGAGATTTCTTTATATACTCTACTAAAATAAAGTTCGAAGTATTAGGACAAGTGGAGAATGTTAGAATATGACATGATTAGTGGTCATGTTCTATATATATATTAATAACATTCTTAATATAATTAAAGAGTCCTATTTGATTTATATTTCTTATTCTAGTTACATCATGAACATACCGGTTATAGATATATAAATTGGTCATTGTTTTACTAATTAGAGTTATAAAAAGTTTTTCATTAAATTTTGCTACAGTAATAACAGATTCAAGAGACAGAAATCGAAGTTTCTTGATCTCTATATGATAATGATGCCTTTTACATCAAGTTCACAATATTATACTTTAATTTTTTGTGACAATTGTTTATGTGACATCTTAAATGAACACTATTTTTAATTTTTTGTCATAAAGATTATGTTTAATTGAAAATATGAAGTAAATAGCAATAATTAAAATTTTGAACTGGTTCGACCTATTTAACCATAGAAATCTTAAGGGTGCGTTTACTTTCAGAAAACAGTTTTTTGTTTTCTATCTTGATTTTATTCATATATTTTCAATTTTCATTTTCAGTGGAAAATTGTCGAAAACACGTTTACCAATTAATATTGAAAAAATTATTTTCTAAAATTGAAAATTGCAAAACATGTTTACTAAGGATTGTTTTTTCATTGCTA